>JAQGAY010000517.1:0-25779 GCA_034698085.1 Polydesmus angustus | reverse complement strand
AACGCTCATTTTATGCGAAGTAATAGTTCCATCACGAAATATAAAAAAGCATTACGTTTTTACTGTAATACTACTTTAAAAAAAAATGACATTATTATTAAAACGGTAGTCGTTTAGTAAAATTACACCTTTTCAAAATATACCCAATTGATACGGTTTTTTTTTCTCTCAAACTATGAATTACTACCGTAATTTTCATCTAGAACGAGGAACTTTAAAATATAAGTATGAAAAACAAAGTTTACAATTTATTTTATTTTTTTAAATATGTGTAAAAACCGGTAAATAGATGACGCTGTCAATCAATATTAACTTTAATGAATGGATGGAATCGGTCGGTGTGAGTAGGCTGGGTTTATAAAACCTTAAAAAATAAAGGGAGGGAGAGAATAACTTAAAAAAATTATAAATTTTTCCAATCTTTTTTTTTTTTTTTTAACAAGTGTTTGCGCAACCCACGCAAGTTTTTTGATCTTTCGATAGTCAATCAATATTAATAATTATCCAATTAGCGGTTTCATAGCCTGCTGTTGTTTTCGTTCTAAACACATTTTTATTCAAGCCGTTAGTTTTAAGACAACTAATTACAGTAAGTCTATATTTTAAATAATTTAAATTTGTGTGTACATGTATTCCTAAAGAAGATAGGTAAGAATTCAAAAATTTTAAACTTTTTCAATAATAATATTGTTTTAACTGAGAGATAATAATAACAAAAGCCGTTTTTTGTAGGGTTACAAATTTAGTGTTTTCAATTTAAAATTTTAAAACTACCTTATACCGTTATACGGGCATTATATTAAATGTATTTTAAAAACATTTCGTTTAAAAATGGAAAAAATAATTTTGCGATGGAAAAAATAATTTTTTTCCAACATTTTAAAAACAAAGTTTCAATCTTAAAACAGTACATGTATTAAGAATTATTGTGATTATGTAGTACATGTACAGTTAATTTCTATTTTACCAAACGGCCCTTACTTTACGAATATGACTAGTACAATGAGCTTATTGTAAAAGGATAATAAATTCTAAACAATTAAATACTGTATACGAATTGAAGTTTAATAAATAATAAATTAAAATGTTTATTTTTCACTCTTTTTTCATTAATTTTATTAGTTATTTGATTAATACTCGTATTATTAAGCTCAAACTTAATTACCAAATAATTGAGATATGCAACATTTAATAAATTAAATATAAATTATTAAAAAATTATCCAATTCATTAATTCCCACGATGTTTGATAGGCGAGAAATTCGCCATTTTTGGAGTGTTTTCTTAATTTTCCTAGTGCAATTAATTATAGCGCTACAATACAATGTTTTAAATCCCACCTTCCATATTATCGCTTAAATGTCTAAGCTTAATTTATAGGTCTACCGAATATTCTAAGGAATAAATAATTAGTACGCCCACATAACACATTTTATTTTTATACGTTTTTATGAGTAGGCTATTCCTACTCCTAACACTCACAAAACTTCTATAAATAACACTTTATAATCTCTAAAAAAATTAAAGGAAGAAAAAAACACATTTAAATTTATATAAACTTAAAACAGGCCCGCAGAAAACGTAAAATCAAAGAAAAAAAAACTAAAATAAACTAAAACTTTGTTTTCTACGAGAATAACTTAATCTAAGCAAATATTATAATATTATGCACAAAAGTGTTAGCGAGCTTTACCACGTATTTTGGAAGGTTGGCGATCAATTTCAGGTAAATTAGTAACGAAAAAAACATTTGTGAATTTTTAATATTCGCCAGTTAAGCAAATTTCATGAGAATCAAATTAATTTTTAAAAGAAAAAAAAAATTGCTGCTACTGTAATTTAAATTCTAACAGAAGTCTGAAAAAAGTAGACTAAAAAAACAAGTAACCACAATTATCTAGTTTGAAAAAAATAATACAGTAATAAAAAAAAAATTCGAATGTGAAGGTCGCGTATGACGAGCAAGGTAGCAATGCAAAGGACCTGCACAACTACCGTTCGGAATATCAAGGACGACCAGGTAGATTTATGCATCAGCAGCTGTTCACTTTACTTGCGAAACAGCTGAGAAAATTGTAACCAAAACGTATTAGACTAGGCTACTAAAGTTATTTATTCTCCAACTGAGTCCAACTGTAAACTTTATTAATTGCATCAGAATTAAATGTCGACTGTTTGTCGATAGATATTATCAAAAAAAATCTTCTTAAAATTCTAAAAATACTTGAATAATCGATTTTCATAACTTATTCATCAATAAAAAAAATACTTAATTACAATCTCTGCTTCATTTCATAATGATAATATTGCAAATTATTATTCGGACGAGTTGTATTCTAAATGTAGAGTAACTCTATAAATTAATTGAAGACTGTTTCGTCAATAAATATCATCAAAAAAACAAAAAAAAAAAACTTATTAAAATTCTAAAACTACTTGAATTATCGATTTTTAGAACTTATTCACCAATTAAAAAAATACTTAATTACAATCTTTGCTTCATTTTATAATAATAACATTGAAAATAATTTTTGAGGCGAGTTGTAGGCTAAATGTAAAGTAACTCCGTAAACTAATTGAAGACTGTTCGTCGATAAATATTATCAAAAAAAACTTCTTAAAATTCTAAAAGTACTTGGATAATCGATTTTTAGACCTTATTCACCAATAAAAATATAGTGTACTTAATTATAATCTTTGCTTTATTTTATAATGATAATATTGTAAATTAATATTCAGGCAAGTTGTAAGCTAAAATAGCAAGTTATTTCATTAGTACTCAAAACAAAATTCATTTATTGTTAATATTGATACTGTATTAAAGCAAAAAATGTGATAATTATTATAAAATTTAATAACAATTTAGCATTCAGTATGTGAGTGCGGAAAAAAACCAATTGATTTACAGTAACTGCACAGAATGACCTCGTGAGCTCTGATCAGAGAAATTATTTTCATCAGTTGAGTTCAGATCATGGTTCAGCTAATCAAGGAAAAAAATAATATTAAAAGTAGATTGAAAACAAAAATTACTCGTAAAAATAAATCAAATCAAAAAAGTTGTAAAATCCATTTGATTTTAATACGTGTATTTGACTTTTTTCTACTCGAATCAAGTTGGCATCCATAATTATGATATTCGACCCAGCAAACGAGCGGATGAGTTCTCAAATTTTGCTCAATTCTATTGAAGAGTGAGATTTAACTAAAATTTGTTACGAGCATTTAATCAGAAATGACGAGCAAATTTCATAAAATGCACAAAATATTATATTCAGAGTAAAAATCAACAAATTTCGATTAACGTTGAAGCTAAGTTCACAAAAATGAAGTTTTCCAAAGTTGCTAATGTAATCCGGTTTCGAGTTTGACGGAATATCTTTGACAGAGATTAGAATAAAAATGACAATGTTGCAGAAATGTGAAAAGCTTCGCCACCGTGCGAGCTGAATTTATAATCGCTACATTTCGTCACAATCGTGGATTAAGTTACATGATTTTTTCCCCTCCCCTCTAAATGAAACGTTTATTCCCATCAAATAAATACAAGCGAAGAAAAATGAATAGTTGCCTGAGTTTGAAGAGAAAAAAAAATTGAATAATAAAAAAAAAAGAATTCGGAATCAGAATAGAACGAAAGATACGAGATAGGAGTTTCGATAGGGATTGCGCGCACGTAACAAAAGCGTAAACATGTTTGAAGGCGATAAGTCCAATAGCAATACACACATAGACGCGGATTAAATATACACGTAGACCAGCGTAACCCCGGAGTACAATTATTATTAGCCTATCTCCGAACAAACGCAACTATTTTAAATAAACATCATGCTTTTCATGTCAATCTCAACCTTTTCAGACATCTTTTTATTTTCGACAAACTTTATTCCTCCAATGAAGTGACATGTGTATTCAATCGGGAGACAAAAAAAATAACAAATGTACGGCTTTTTCTACACATGAGTAGTCGTCTCATTAGCAAATATCGCAAAATAAATAAATTTTAAATAAATAGCGATGAGATTGCTTTGATCTTGCTATTTCTTAAAAAAAAAAAAAAAACACAGCTTAAAAAAGTTGCTAAATAAATTCGTTAAATATTCTGCATTTTTTTTTTTTTGGAGAAATAAAAATCAAGAGATAAAAATAAAGTCAGATTCATGATTGTGTAGTGCACCAATTTGCATAAATGCAGTCACTCTGTAGTGAGTTTTTAGCAGCGATTTCTTGGAAAGTAACTCCCTCATCTAAACCAACAACACAGTATTTAAATAAACAACAATAAATACTTAATAACAATGTCTGATACTTGTTGATTACTTAATAATATTTATATTATTTTTAATCGGCAAACTACTGGTTATTTTAAATTAATTTTATAAAAAGTTAAAATTACGCAACTACAGTACGAATATTATTTTGAGAAATAGAACTGTACTATAGGATAATTTTTTGCAAACGATAATTTTGAAAATTCAATAGATAAGTCAAATTTTAATGAAAATAAATTAATTATTTTTATTTGCACTCAGTAACATCTCATCTTTAATGACCAAAAACAATTTTTGGACAATGACCTCTCCAACTGAGTCGGCACTTGTTAACGTGCTCACACTTCAAACCAATGCTGCCAACGCTTTATTGTCATTGCCGTCATCCTGCCTGCACCTGCCGACTTTATCTCGGCATCAGCTGGCACCTGCCATTGGGCTAATGGAAGATTCCTTGAGCGCATTAACACGTGCCGACTCAGTTTGAGAGGTCATATTCCAAAAATTATTCCTCATTATTAAAGATGAGATGTACTGAGTGTAAATAAAAAAAATAAATCACTTTCATTAAAATTTGACTTATATAAAGTCTTCGTTGGATGACGATAGTTTTGAAACATGAATAAATCAATCAAATTTAATAAAAACGAATTATTTTTTCTAAATTTACATTAATTAACACCTCTCATTTAATAATAAAAAAACTATTTTTAGAATATGACCTTTCCAACTGATTCGGTGCGTATTAATACGCTCAAGAAAATTTGCATTAATCCTATGGTAGATGCCGGCACATGGCGAAATTCAGTCGGCATGTGCAGGCCGGAAAAATTTTAGCCGTCAAAGTGAGCGCGGGAGCACATTTACACGTGCCGACTCAGTTGTAGAGGTCATATTCCAAAAATTGTTTTTTTATTATTATTAAATGAGAGATGTTAGCTAATGTAAATATTTATAAAAAAAACACCACAACAATAATTTTAACCCATTTCAAATGTTTTATTAAATGTTTAAAATCTTAATTTTTAAATGTATTCAGATGCATTCGGAAAAATAAATAAATAAATTATAACCCAAGTTTTTAGTTGGTCGAATATTTCAAAAAATTGATTAACGATATTACTCTTGATTTATATCTCTTTCGTGTTTAGGTTTGGGAGGGGTAGCGAACGAAAATCTTAAGGTGAACCAGTTAACCAGACTCGAATCCCACAACAACAAAATACCGTAATAAATATTAAAACATCGTTAAAATAATCGTTTAGGTGCAGTAATTACAACGAACAATCCAGGCGGAGTTTCCTCATTTTCACCTCTTTATTATACGTAGAAAAAGAATAAAAATAGCACAAAATTCTACGTCGGCTGAATATATTTTCTTTTCTTTAATAGGTAAACAAAAATTGTGGCTGTTAAATTAAAATTTTGAGCACATCAATTTCATCTAAATATGCCATCACTACATTTTCGCTGAATAAATAACTCAAAAAAAAAAGAAAGAAAAGAAAAAAAAAACTCTAATGTTAGAAAAACTTACCAGCAAAATCGGAGGAAAAAAAGAATAAGCTTTAAAATGTTTGAGGGACAATACATGTAAAGGATAGGGAATGCTGTGCGAGGAAAGAGAGAAAAAAAAAAAGAATGGAAAGGAAGCTGCGGGAGAGAAAGAGAGCCTGGATTGGTGATTTTCATCTCCAAGATTATTTCAATAACTCTTCCCGTACATTTAAGCGGACCTTTCCCCAACAAACGCCACTTCTATTGGCTAATAGCACACAAAACTCGTTTAACTCCGCCTACTACAAAACAAACCCCTACTCATCGATCTAAGCCTATGGAAGAAGATTCCTTTTCCAAATTAATCTCACCCGTACACTCACTTTTTAATAAGCAATTAAAAAACTATGTACAGTAGATAGTATTGCGTGATTTCAATAATTAAAACAAAAAATCAGAAAATTAACATACCAGTATTTTCTTTTAAAAAAAATCAATAAAAATTTACCGGTATATCATTTTTTTAAAAAAAAAAAAATTTTATCGAGTTGGTATTAAATTGATCGACTTATAATTTATTATTAGAATTATTATTAATTAAATTGCCTATTAGTCTTGAATACAAAAAAATTGCTCGCTTCAAACTGTGTTTTCTATTGCGCGATTTTCTATTGAGTATAATTCAAAGATTTCCAAGAATTACTGCTTATATGAGAATTTATAACGTTTAGCAGTAGCTATTAGAATCCTATAAACATTCAGTAATTCAAAGCAAATCAAAAAAACATGACGTAAAAATGATAACAGAAAACCCATTAGATTTTAATACATGTATTTGCCTTGTTCTCGGATCGAATTGCCTATTCATCTACCATCTAATAAACGAGTAAAAAAGTTCTTAAATGTTTTCAAAGACTGGATTTTAACAATGTTTAAAGTGACTATTTAATCAAAAATGAGAGAGAGGATTAATAGAATTGAAAATGCAGAAAATTCAGCCTGGATGGGACTGAAAGTTGGGCGGTTAAGGGAGTCAGCCGGTTAATACAGTTAGTACCAAATTTAACTGGAAAAACCAATATTATTAATTGTACGCACTTATTAACATATTTAATTTAATGTTTATATGATTTATAATATACTTTAAGTTTACTTTTAAACGATTTTTAGATCAAATCTGAAACAAATCAAGCAGATTTTTGGAAATAATACTCCTAAATTCCTAATACTGTAATGTAGGGCTAAAATTAAAAGATTAGTGGAAACAACTTTCTCTTACCAGAGCTTACAAAATTATCGAGTGTTAAATTCATCTGCCTCGTTCATAGCCACAAGCAAATTGAAAAACTATTATTAAATATTTGCTTTAATAACGATATTTGATATTTCGTTTATTTATACTAAAAAAAAACACAGCTTACAAAGGAAAGCTAATATTGCTAATAACAAGTAAGAGCGATCAATAGACCATGAATGGCCAGAATGTCGGTACTTAATGAATGTATCTAATATTAATTAAAAATAAATTTCATACGGTAATTTGAAACTGAAATACCGTAATTAAAAAAAATTAATTAACTTTTACCCACTTCTTTTTCTTTTTTATTTTCCTTATTCGCAGATTTCAGGAAGTTCGTTTTATAGCAGACCAAAAAAAAAAAAAAAATGTGAATAAGATAGTAAACAACTATCTGAAACGATAGAATTTGAATGACAGAACCGGTACTACAAGAATACTAAGAGTAGGTAGGCCTACATTGATTGAATCTTAATAATTATTTCACGCGATCTATCTACTGTATAATATGCATAAATAGGCATGAAAATTGGCCTACACCTCATTAAACTAGAAATTTAACCAAATTGTTTTTGTTTTGAAACGGGAGTCGGCCAGAATCACTATCATATAAAATCTCAATAAATGTTAAAATTTGAAAATACATGCACAGTACATGATTGTATTATACGATCTTAATAAAATGAAAAATCCAAACCGGCTATTTATTATGAATGTGATGAGTCTTACAAAAAATGATGTTACATCCGAGATAACGCTATATTAAAAAACGCTATAACCAAGTTCAACTATTAAAGGAAATTATTTTGTTATTGCCAACTCAAGCTGAACTTCCAAACAATTATTGCTTTTAATAAAAAATTATATAAAAGCTGTTATTCTTTCCTGGATCAAAACAAGCCTCCAATAATCAAGGTCTGTCGCCATGTTAAACAATATTAATTTTATTTAATTGAATCCGTTGAAACCTGAGATTTTATTCGTCATTTTCTCTCCCCTTTTTCGCATACTAAAGGTGTTTAAGATAGCAAAATAAGTTTGACACCGATTCGCATTGACGACTTTTCGAAGTATCAAAAACATAAAATTTAATTGAGCAAAGTGTAATTTGCAAAGCCCACATGGCTTATTTTATAAACTCCATCACTCTTAAAATGGACATGAAAAGGTAGACGGAGAAAAAATAAAATAAAACAGATACAAGAAGATGAGTTTACTAGAAAAAACCAAAAAAAAAAAAATAATTATTGTTTCTCCCGTGACATTAGCATCTCAACTAGTTTCTCCAATCTAATTGGGTTCGAGGACGCCCGACTAATTTGAACGGAAGAGGCGAGAGGCTATTGTCTTTTTTTCTTCTTCTTTCCTCGAATTGCCATTTCAAACTCGTTTTAATATCAAAAACTAAGCAATAAATAAAATTAGAAAAAAGAAGATGTCGATCGCATAAAAATAACTATTTTCTTTCGGAGATCAGATTTCCACGCTGATAATCGACGAGTATGAAATGTTCGACTTGTATAAAAAAAAACCACAAACATCATATTTTTTTTTTACAACTAAATTAGGTGAAATAGTCTTAGAAACTCGTTAAACCTTGCACGAAATACACGGTGAGTGTCAGTGGATACATGCACTAAAGATTGTAGTACAAGTATACTCGTCAAACTGACTAACAGTTACAATAATCACACTTATACTGTAACATAATAATTATTATACTACAAAAAAAAAAATAATGTTGAGCTTAAAAATTAATTACTAAACAAACTTTTCCCTAAACTTAAAAACCACTTGAAAAAAAAAATCAGTAAACAAAAAAAAAATCCTCATCACTAAAATTAATTATGAACAACAATCACCAGAAAATTAATCCATTTAATTAACTTGACAGAAATCAACTCAAGCTGGGCTACTTCCGCTTTCATTTTCGGTATACCAAAAAAAATTTCGTGGAACTTAAAATCAATCGCTAAACAACTTCTCCCTAAACTCAAAAACCACACAAAAAAAATTAATAAACATAAAAAACCCACTCGTTAAATTAAAAAATAAACAGTCACAAAAAAAAAACAACAACCCACATTTAATTAACTATAGTCATTTAATTTCACCGTAATTAACTCGGGCTAGACTGATTTCGTTACTTCCGCTTTCCTTTTCTGTACACATTATTATTGTGTCAAGTGTAAATCATATTTCAGAGGCAAAAGCGCTTAAGCTTTGCAGCGGGCGCCTTGTGGTAAAGCTAGATTATTTTGTCTCTGTTGTCACTTTCACGTCTGCGCGATATAATTTTAACGTGGAACTTTTACTTAAAATTAATACGAGCTAGTAAAATTTAAAAAAAAAAATTATTGACAGGTTTCACTTAGCAACAAAAAAAATTTTTTTTTTCTATTGTCAGAAAGTTTGTTTTGCTAAATGGCGAATATGGCATAGCACACTAGATAGACCAGACCAGCAAACAAACTTCTCGAAAAAAAAGGTGTTTTAATTTTCA
Source organism: Polydesmus angustus (assembly GCA_034698085.1). Taxonomy (NCBI): domain Eukaryota; kingdom Metazoa; phylum Arthropoda; class Diplopoda; order Polydesmida; family Polydesmidae; genus Polydesmus; species Polydesmus angustus. The sequence goes on along the minus strand of JAQGAY010000517.1, from coordinate 16,211 downwards.
TAATAAATTCAAACTCGTTTTTCTTCTTCCTCTCTACTGTAGTACATTAGTAGTAGCTCTTCAAAAATTATTTGGTTGTGGTCGGAGAAAAAGCAATAGTGAGCGCGGGATGAACTGAGGTGTATAGCCGCTTCGAACTTTTGTTTTGTTTTTTTTTGCTCGTCTTAACATTGACTGCCCTACTTTCTCACTTCCAACTTCAAAAATTTCCACCAATTTTCACCAAAAAAAAAAAAAAAATTCCCTTAATTAGTCCGGATAATAAACCCCAAGAAAAAAATAAATAATAATTCCATCGAATGACGTCACCGATTGATTTTTTCTGTCGTTCGGTGCGGCATGGACAACCGTTGTCGAGCACGGTGGTAAATATTAAAAATCAGAGTGGTTTTCGAGAGAGAAGAGAGGGGTAAAGAAATCGGTGGAAAACTAATTGCAAACAGGAAGTCGAATACCGCGTGCGTGCGCGCGCGCGCGTGGTGCTCTTCTATGTAGGCCAACCAATGAACGTCGAAGAAGGCGTGACGTCAGCAAAACGTTTCACCTGACGAGCTTATTTGGTAGAATTTAAGAAAACATTTTTATTCGGTTGGGTGTATTTACCCGAAGCAGGTCGTTTGTTTATATTATATTTATTATATCTGTGAATCTCATTCCTATAGAAAGAAAGAAAGAAAGAAAAAAAAATACGCTGCGTGTGTGTGAATGTGTGTGCTGACAGCGCGTAAATGTGCATGGGCAATCACTACTACTACAACTACCTCGTCGATTCCAATCAACAAAACTTATAAAAGCGGAAGAAGATTTAATTGATTTACGAATGAAATAAAATGTGAAGAAAAAAATTTAAATAATAATTTGGATTGGATTTAAGTGATTTTACGCGTTCAAAGAAAAACGTTTGGGATTTATTAATATTTTCGTGACAACAAGTTTTTTGGATTAACGACAATTTTTTTTTTTTTTTTTTGTGTTTGTGGTGTTTTTCCGCCGATAAAAACAGTGCCGTTTTTTAATTTCGTCGTTGTGGATATTTATTTTATTTTTCGGTTACGATGAACCGCAGGCCGGTCCACCCCGTGTCAGTGAGAGCAATGACGGTTAAGACAATTGCCCATCTCAGCTGCACCGTAGGATGCCTCCTCGTCCTCTTCACACTCACTTCCGCACAAGGTAAGAAAAAAAAAACACTTTTGCCAATATTTTACACATCGTAAATCCTTCAAAAATTATTATTAAATAAGTTAAGAAAATACTTTTTTCTTCTTCTTTCAATTTTGTAACGTGTATTATCCCCTTCGTGCAGTGCGCTCTTTTTTTTTTTTTTTTTAGCGTTGACCACGGTAGACTCTATTGTTGACCTAAATAAGCCAGTCTCTTACAACTCGAGCACACAATAATTATTAGCCAACAATTTTTTTTTTTAACTTCGTCTTCTTCGTTTTTTAAGAAAAAAAAATAATAACTTCACGTGAGAGAAAATTCTTTTAACAAAAATGCTATAAAATTATGCTACAATGCGAATAATTAAAAAAAAATTATTAGGGTATTTTAAATTCTTTTATTATCATTTGTTCGACCCTCATTTAATGTCTCAAAAAATTCTTTTAAAACTAATTCGTATCGTCGCTAAGAAAAAATTAATTTTTTTTTGGGAATAAACCTCAATTATTTCGATATAGAAATTTTAATATCTTTAAAAAAGAGAAAAAAAATTTGGTTTCGAGAAATGCATAATGTGTTTAATTGTATGTAAATAAAATCTTTTGTTAGTAGAATTGCTTTTTTTAAAAAATAAAAAAAGGAAAATAACTTTGCTGTTGCTGCTCACTTCGGTGCCCTCATTTTAAATATTATACAAGTTAGCAATCCACTTAAAAAAAAGTCTACCTCTCATTTTTTTTCTTCTCTTAATAATAAAATACAGGCAAAAAAAAAAAAAAAAAGTAATGAAATGAAGCGCATCTTAAATATTTTCCACTCAATTTTTATATTTCGTTTCACCTTTTGATCGATATCTGTAACTGTAAAATTGACGCGGGAAAAAAAACTTATTCGAATAATTATTACTTCTCCAATTTAAAGTTTTTTAACTATCCATCCCCCCTACTCTCACCCTAAAAATAAATTCCTTAACCGTTTTAATAATAGTTGATTAATCTTTAACGCGCGCACCCGAAGTCGAACGAATCCAATCGATAAAACCGAGAAGGTTGAGCACCGTTATTTTTATAGGAACAGGCGACAAATAAAATAAAAGTTTTGTAGAGAGGGAGAACTCCCTTAAAAAAAAAAAGTTTTAACAAAGTGAAAGGGACATCCAAAAAAAAAAAAATTCCCGTCCTAACCCCAATATTATTGTCCTTTTTCGTGAAAACGAGAAGTCCATGCGGGGACATGTCAGGTGTGTGGCTGTCACCCTCCAAGAATTTTCAGTACCTGGTTTTTTCAAAAATCCCAACAATATCTATTCCCTCACAACACGTAACGATATAATTCACCACGTAGACCTTTACATTACCAACCAAAAAAAAAAAAAAAAATTTGTGGGGGGACGGGGAAAAAAAATCAAAAGTATCATTGTACACTGTAAATAGAGAACATTCCAATCGCCGGTAACATGTTCTGGCGACCAAAAAGTTAAAGGTTAACCAGTCGGAATCAGTTTTTTTTTTAACATTAGATAAATAATGACTATTATTCAGAAATGTATACAGAGATAATTGAAGTTCTCCTTGTTAAATACATGTACTAGATTTGAATTTCTCTCTATCTCTTTTTTTTTCTTCTTAATTTATAAACCTACTCAATAATAAAACCGAAACAAACGAAATCAATGCGCGTGTGTGTTTCTTTCTACCACCACGCCTTTAACATAATCAAAGAAAAAAAATATATAAATTTTTCTTTTTTTGATTTAGTATTAAAAAAATATTCATTCCACTCAAGGACGACGACATACCGTAATCGAAAGAATAAAAATACGGTATCTAACTTAGCAGTTTAAAAGCAATTACGTCCAAATAAAAAAAATTGGTTGTTCGAGAATGATTAGAACTAATAATAAAAAAAAGTTGTATTATTTATTTATTACTTTTATATTAGCGATCTACTTAATGTCAATTCATATTATCTCGCGAAATTAATCATTTTTAAAGAATGTAATTGACTAAGCGGTGCATGGATAAAATATAATGTTAATATAAAAAAAACTACACGGTGTGGTCTAAAAGTAATGAGACTGTTTCAATAAAACTTAATATTTATTACAAAAGTAATTCAACGCTTGTAACTTCAAAATAAAAGCTTAGGGAAGTTTTAGGTAACAGTTCTGAAACCCTTGAAGTGGAAACAAGTCAACATTTTCCGGTTGTCAATAGCAAAATTTTAAATTTCTTGAGTTTTTAAAGCAAAAAGAACTTTCCCAGGGGCCTAAAACTTTACTACTCTTCAGACTTTTGTATCGAGGACCATGCTTTGTTGCTTCAATTGAAAATTCACTTGAAAAGTTGCTATGTACTTTGACACCGTTAGTAAACACTTAAAAGCTGTAAACAATCTAATGAACATGGTGCGACTTCTAGAGTTCCAGAACTGTTACCAAGAGTAGAACCCTACTTTGAAGATGCAGTCTTTGATTTCAACTTTTTACTAATAATAAATACAAAGCCTCATTATTTTAGAGCCACACCGTATATCTCACGAAATTAATCATAATTTTCGCGAATGTAATTGACTATTCCGTGCATGGATAAAAATGTTAATAATAAAAAGTTATAAGCGCATGCGCGATAATTATCAAAATTCGTTAAAGAAAACTCACCCTATCTCGAATAATATTCCAATTATAACGTTTCTGCTTTTTTTTTTTTCTTTCTTAATTAAAAGTAATAACAATACAATATTCGGGGTACTAAAAAAATTATAATTTTATATGTACGGTATAATATATACATTTATCGCGCATGAGCGGTAACTGATATGCACGTATTAGCTAATTAAAAAATAAAAATGATAAAAAAAAATCAAGTTAATTTCCGCACACTATATAAATATAAATGAAGAAAAAAAATTAATAAATAATTAACGCCGTTGCACATTCATTTTCATTATGATATCTAAATTCACTTTTTGTTAAGTAAAAAAATTAGGTATAAAAGGAAAGAAAAAAAATATATCGCGTGACGTATAAAACTCCAAATACCCTGTATTAATAAATAGAAGAAGAAGCAGAAAAAAAAATTGATCGAAAGTAGTTCAATAGGCTTCTACTACGTACACTTAACTATTAATCTTCTATTATAATAAAGCAAACAAAAAAAAAAATTAAAGAATAATAAAAAAAATACAAACTGGAAATATTTATTCCAACGCTGTCACCAACTTTCTAGCTGTTATCTAAATAGTTAGCTATATATAGAATCATTAAAATCCAACTAAATAAATAATACATTACTAAGAAAATGTAGCTCAGTCGTCGTCTTGACTAAGCAATAAATAAATAAATAAAAATAAAGAAGCTGGAAGAAGACAAAAAAAAAAAAAGATTAATCGATAAAAATCTTTTTTTTTTTTTTTTCATTTTTTATTTTTCGTGTTTGGTTCTTTTGTGCAGAAGATTGATAGATCTCTCAGGTTCTTTTACAAACTCGGAAAAAAAGGCGTTAAAGAGGAGGTGGTGAATTCTCAAGTTGACCGTTGTTTAACGTAATGAGGCAGCACAATTTCAAACCAAAGGGTTAACTTTTTTTTTTTCTTTTCTTAAGATCGTTCGGGTTAAATACAAAAAAAAAAAAAAAAAAGAGTGAAGAAGAGTGGAGAGTGAGTGATACGTGTGCGCAAGGAGATGATCTTGCTATCATCAAACAAGCATTGAATGTAAAAAAAAGCGTGACAAAGTCGGGTGAATTAAATGTGGGCGAGGTGATCGTGGTCAACCTCATTAGCTATCATCACTAACCCATCTAATGCGCATCGTTACACGTGACACTAAAAATAACATTTTTTCCCCCGAAATTATTACGGTACTACGAGTATTTCGAAGGAAAAAAAAATTTTTTTTTCTTCGTATTTTTCAAAACAAGAAAACAGCGTGAACTTATTTAATGATACACGAACTATAATAAAGGGAGTTTCAAAAAACTATAATTATAGTTGAACTTGGTTATAACGTCGTTACATCCGAGTAACGTTACTAGGGAGAACAAGGTACAATCCGTTTTTGACTATTTTTTAAGCTACAGCTGAGGTGAACGTTTTTTCTTGTCGCAAAAACAGAGCTTTCCTTAAGGTAGCAAAAAAAAAAATATAATAATAATTATTATGAACTGTATTAAATTATTTTTATTTGGAATGAGGAAATATTTTATAAATTTGAGATTTATTTTCAATATAAATCAGGGAAAAAACGTGCATCAAATTACGTGAAATTCTTTACCTAATTTTCGGGAAAACTCGACTGAAAAATACGGCTAATCATCGAAAAAAAAAAAACCAGCATCATTAAACACAAAATTTGTTGTTAAATTATTAATTTAATAAAATATTAAACCGTTATTAGCTACCTAATGCGCGTCGTTGCACGTGACACTAAAAATATCATTTTTCTAAAATTAATTATTAGCCTATTACCGTAATAATTTGAGAATTTTGTGGACGTTTTCGGCATTTTTAAAAATAAGAAAACTGCGTGAACTTATTTTTAATGATACACGAATTTTACTAAAGGGAGTTTCAAAATCTAATTTTTATCAATAATTATAAACCAAACTTTAAAAAAAAATAATCACGCGCTGAATTAAATTATTTATACTTTTTGGAATGGGGAAATGCTTTCAAAATTTTGAGATTTATTTCCAATATAATATATACTCGTACATACATCGAAGAAACGTAAACTAAACTACGTGAAATTCTTCACCTAATTCCCAAAAAACTCGATCAAAAAATAGCGCTAACCAGAAGAAAAAAAAAAAATCATTAAAAAAACGTTATAATTTAATGAATTATTACAGGTACATGTATACCAAAAGTGCAAATTTCTACTTAATCCAACTTTGTTAAAACTGAAAAATATAATGCGATTACAAACTACTTTAATAAATTTTTAAGTTTAAAAATTTAAAAAAAAAAATCGTGAATTTCATCAACTTTTGAGCAGTTCAATGCAATTTTATCACCAATTGCTTTAAGTGCAAACATTTAAAAAATACAAAATAATAGACTTAAACCACTTTTTAAATCATCTTCAAACTAATAATAATGCATTAAAATTTCTTACTTTAAATTAACTTAATATTTTTACAGTGTGAGCGCCTAAATGCGTCGCTTTATTAGTAGTAGTAAACTGTAAAAATCACGCCTAAATACATTATTTTAATTTCGACATGAATTTTTAAAGATGAGTTGCGTATTAATTATTTCCTGAATTCGTCGCTACAAATGAACGTTAAAAGCGGTTCGGCTGCTTAAACTTATCGTGCGTAAGAAAATGTAGGTTACAACTTTTATTTAAAGAAAAGAAGAAAAAAAAAATATCTTCTTAGCATAGAAGTAGTAGTAGTAGACGATTGTTATTTTGCCACTGCATGATTGATCACGTGAGCGTATGTAGTATGTGCATGCGCTGATAGACGTGGACCAGGAAATTTCGTGTGCTGACGAAAAATAATCGACTTTTTGCGGCCAAGTTAAAAAAAAACAAAAAAAAAACAAAAAAAACTAGCGCTTTCGAAAATGCATCTTTAAATAATAATTCCAGTGGCATTATCAAACCAGAAATTATTAATTTACCCTCAAAAAAAAAAAATTAAAATTAAAACGTTAAGGCTATATAATTATTACAGTATATAAAGTCGATTTAATAATAACGTTAAAATAAAAAGTTAAAAAAAAAACTTGCTTTCGAAATTGAATTTCAATTTCAATCGCGGTAGCTAAGCTCTAAAAACCTACTTCCAAAATTGCATTATTCAATAAATTAAACGGCGGTAGTACTAATTTGAATAAATAATAGTCAAAATTCGATGAGATACATGTACTAAATTGTCCATTTACCGGGATCGCATTTGTCACATACAGATTGCATTTGTCATGACTCTTATCAATTGTAGAATTTATTATTAAGGTTATTTATTGGATTGCGTTAAAATGTTGACAAGGATAGAAAACGAGTTTGCACATTAAATTCTCAATCAACCGAGATGGAGAGCTGGAAAAACTGGGATTATTGACAAATTTTATAAAACCTAACTTAATTTACTTAATTTAATTTTTACCCCTACAGAGCCAAAAATGGCATACCGTAACAAGGTACTCACATAAACAAACTAAATTACATATGTCGGTGTACATTCTCGTCTAAGTCTAAATGATAAAATCGCAGAAAAATAATTATGTACACAAAAAATTTTAAAATGGTTTTAAATATGTCCATAAACATTCAACAAATAATATAAAAACACTGGAGCCCCGCGGTACTCTGGGCAAAAATTGCAACTCATTTAATATAAAATAAGAAATTAAAATGTATTTTGTTATTTTTTTTACGGTATTGTCCGAATTATTGGAAACTTAGATTAGCGTGTCTATTGCATGGATTGATGCGTTTTAAATTAAAAGTTTTTGATTTTCCAAAATAATGATTTTTTGAATTTTTAAAGTTCTCAAAAGTTTGTTTTTCAAAATTATTCCAAACCATTTTTTTTCTGGTTTCTGCCGATTTTAATGTCCGCAATCCAGTAATGATTATCTCAACCTTCGCCGCTTCGGATAATAATTATAGTTCTACGATGCATTAATAAAATTAAAGAGAAAAAAAAAATTTTTTGTTGAAAAATTAATTACATTTTTTAATTTCAACGCAGCAAACTGCCCATTAATCAAATTTAGTCAATTTAAATAAACAAGCTTATTACAATTGACTAAATAGGTATAAGAAACGACAACTCGTACCGGTACTAAAAAAATAAATTTCTAAAAGATTATTTAAAAAAAAAAAGAACACTGCGTATATTTTTTTGCTAAAATTAACGGTTCTTTTTAGTTATGATAATGCAAAAAAGTAAAGAAGAATAATGATAAAAAAAAATCATAATTTTAGTTTTACAACAAAGGGGTATAATGTGCATGTATTTCTGTCGTAAACAATTGAAGATTATGTTTGGTGACATACATTATCTTCCTTCAATTTTAGGTCATTTTGGCAAATATTTATTACATTTTAAAATACGTTTTGCCGTTCAATTTTTAATCCGCAAAAAAAAGAAACGTTTTTCATTCTCTCTATCTCTTTTTCTTTCTTATATATTTATTTTTTTATACATAGACAGTATAAATATATAAAGAGATGGGTTTCTTGAACTCGTAAACAAAAAAAGTCAATGGATGGTGATGAGACGACATTTTTAGTTTTTTTTTATTTTTATTCCCCCCTCTATCTTATTACCACCTACTTTTCTTCTCAACACTTAAAATCATTTTGGAAGAGGAAGAAAAAAAAAACGCAAAAACTACCCGAGTCCACTTGTTCACTTACAAAAATTATAAAAAAGGAAAATTTTCCAGTTTTATCAAAAATAAACATCAGAAAAACGTCTCCAAATGATTCGTTTATTACTTCCCCCACCCACCTACTACGTTTTTACAAACACCTTACATCCGGAATTTTTTTGAAGAAAAAAAAAATTAGTAACACCGATAAACTTTTACAAAAAAATTTAATTGGAAATATCTTCCATTAATATGTCGTTATCACTACATATGGCATTTTGATATACGAGGGTCGTTCAACTATGTCACCTTCGTACAAAAATCTAGGAATAAAAATAATAATAAAAAAAAAAACTTTCTGATTAAATCTATTAAATAAAAATAAAAAAAAATTTAAAAGTCCTCTGTAAAATAAATTTCGGAAATGTTTTGCTAATTGTACATCAAAAATATTTCATTAAATCGAAATAAAAATGAAATAAAATAATTTACGAAATAAACAACATAAAAATGGCATTTTTTCTGAATTTCTTCACGTGTCTTAAATTTAGCTTATAAAAACCGTTTTAAGTTTCAGTTTTCCAATAATTCTCCAAATTACATCATTTTCCAAACTTTTTAATCTTTTATTCGCTACGTCGGAATTATCAAAACATTTCGGTGTACTGAAAAATTTTGTTGATTTTTAATGTGAGAAAAAAAAATTGTTACAAAAATTAAAACTAAAAAAAAAAAAATATTTTGAAAGTAAAAAATCTTACAACAATAAAAATATTAAACGTTTCTCTCCTAAATTCTCATTTCCACGTGTAAATAAAAAAGAACAGTATAAAGAGAGGGAGAAACCTATTTCCGCGCCTGAACGGTGTTTAATAAATCGTTAAAGCGAACTAAATTGGAACTAAACTAATTCTGCCGATAATAATAACAACGAAATAATAATAACATAATGCGTATTAAAAAAATCAACCCTCCCAAACTTAACACGATTTAAAAAGCGTACCGATGGTGTTATTTCACCGAGCAGGAAAAAAAAAACACATACACACACTTTGCTGGTAATCTATCTAAACATTCTCTCACGATTAATTGAAATTATGCTTCTAAAGTGTGCTAGAATCGATTCACAACAGGTATAAATAGTATCTAACAGTGTATCCTACGCCTCTTACTACCGATCAAAAATATTTTTAAAAAAAAAAAAAAAAAAATCTTGAGAATTTCCTGGGGCGCAAACGCTACTAGTGCAACGAGAGCAAAACTGAATGCTAATTATGCAAATTGCAACAGTAAATTTTTTTTTTGCTCTTATTTATTCATTCCAATAGTAATAAAATTGATCGATTCTACTGAATTCGTTAGTTCAGAGTTATGTCTACAATCATTTCTGAAGCGTCCATTTCCAAATTAATATGCGGATTCTTATTCATGAAACATGTATTTGGTCGAGTGCTGCACTTAAGCAATTTATGTTTTAATTTTACCAATCGCCGATAGCATTGCATGGAACTGCACATAATTATCATTCATTCGTCTTAAAACATGTTTCGCTGCCCATGTAGATTGAGGTAGACCAGGTAGAAATGCATTAAACAATTTGTAAACACATCCTACTTTTAAGTTTTTGAAAAACTTTACGTAAAATGAAGTTTACAGCGAAATAATACGGTATTGATGAATTTTAAGGCTGGTTATCTCGAAATTATTCGAAACCACTTTGAACCTCATTTAGATGCCGGTACCTCCAAAAAAATGCCATAATTACGAAGAGCCTAATCGGAGCAGTTTAACCTTATTCATGAATTATAATCTGGCGCTTGAATGATGGAACAAACACAAAGGTTATAATGTAATTATAGTAGAAAGTGAAGACGAAAACTTTCGCTTTTCAGCACACACTTACCCTTCAGTGTTACGTCAAGTCAAAATGTTAAGTCCGTCATTGAGAGGTACAGTCACGCTCCATGTCCGGTTTCATACCTTGCTTCTTCAAACATAATAATATCCACACCTATTTTCTCCACCGCACATTCCACCCAACTGGTCAAATGTCCTCTTTATTTCTTTTTTTTTTCCTTTTCTCTTTTTATTTCTTTGATCTACTTTGGTAGAATCACGTATCGACTCATGTGTAAACGGAGAAGGATGAGTTCACCAAGAACTTGTTCCTAAAAAGAAAAAAATAATGATAATAATAAAAATTACGTAAAAATGTAGAAAAGTGTGCCGTTTATAATTTACCATTCTTAATTGCAAAAATACTAATATTTTTTTAACTTAAGCAAATAAATTTTTGCGTTAAACGAGGGAGTATGTTCACGGTTGAGCATATTTCTGGCCGATTGAAATGAAAACACAAAGGCTACTGTAACATCCAACCTCTACTATTATATTAATAATCAAAATATTTGTGCTTAATGACCTGTTTCTTAAATCCCCATTCATTGCTAAAAATCGGTGATGCAATTTTCGCGCTTAATTTTTATTCGCAAACAAATACGAGCGAGCAATTTGATTTTCGATTCAAAACTAAAAAATTTTCATATAAATATAACGAGAAATTTTTTTGTTATAGTTTAATTAAATAATAATAATAAAGTTTTTGAAGCGAAATAAATTCTCTTTTCTCCCCAACTCATATGCCACCACAATCGTAAAACACTTTCCCTCATAACCATTTCCGCAATATCTAAGATAATTAATCAAGATGTTATTAGTTAATTTTTTCATTTCTTTTCAGATAACATTGGCGCATAATGTACATGTACTCGTATGTGTATTTTATTTTATTTTTTTTTAATATTGGAATAATTGTTGATGGCGGCTAGAAGCTCCGCCCCCCTCTCCCATCGTTATTATTTTGAATAGAAAGCAATAAGGATGAAAAGGGGTTGAAACAAGCGATTTGCCATCCCCAATCTGTCAGTACACTTGTATTCTATTATTTTTTTTAATTTATAAACAGGCGAATAAGAGGCCAATTTTTTTTAATTTTTTTTTTTTTTTTACCATCTCACATCGTTTAACCTGTTTTGTTTACATTCATTTGTCGTCTGTGCAATTTATGCAAAATTCGGTCAACGCAATCAACTTTTTTTTTCTAAAAAAAAGGAGATAAAAACAACTCGCAAATAATAAAAATTATTAATCAGAAAAACAAAACGAAAAATAGACGTTCCACACGATAAAACTAAAATTGTGCGGCGCATGCGCTCAAATTCGTATAACGATCAACAACAATAAAAAAAAGAAATAGAAATAATCGTATTTGATGTCTTAATAACTTCCATGTCATTATTTTTGGTCGAAAATACGTCTTAATAAACTTGACCCTCCATATGCCCAAAAGTTCAGTTCTCCAAATTGCACATAATTTTTTTTTTTTTTTCAAGTTCCAAAAATTTGTTTATTTATTAATATAATAACGCTTTGAAAAAAAAAATTAAATAAAAACGCCGATCAAATGTACATGTACATTTTTTTTGATTCCAAAACTGTTACTAAGATTGGGGCTCTCTATTTTCTTTTCTTTTTTTTTTTTTTGGCATCTATTTTTTTAGGCATCTATTTTGAAGAGATTAACATTGATTTGAACTTTTGCAATAATTATTATTAGAACAGTCTCATTACTTTTATGCCACACCATGTATACATCTTTTGTTATTCAAAATTGCACAAAAAAAAACGATTGCACGCATTATCATAATTATGACAAAATAATTCCTGCGCATATTCACGTTTCCGTGTTAAAATTCACGCGAAATGAGGGTCAACCGCAAACTTTAATAAATTTTATCATTATTTTGTTTTTTAATTTTTATTAGCGAGAGATGTGTTTAATAGCAAATGACCAAATTTCCACGTGAAACGTTGCTCTCAAAGCGGTGAAAAAACAAACCTCAAAATTCTCATTTAAAACGCATTATTTTCATAATATTTCAACGTAAATAGAAACCGCATCCAAACAATTTTTTTCTACTAATAATTTTATTTTTCCCAAAAAGATAATAATTTTTTTTTAGTCGTTTTCTACAATTTTTCAAGTGACTTTTTACTATACTGAAAGGTCATAGATGAAAATCAGGGATGCGAAACTTTTTATGCAGAAAAATGTTTACATGTCGACGACTAAAAAACCGGTGTTGCTCGCGGTTAGAACATTGTCGAATATTATGATGAACTAGTTTCATTTTTACCTAAACACTTAAAAAATTGCTAAACTAAAAAATTACTAACAAAAAAAATGATTTTATTTTTTCTTTCAAAAGAAAAATTAATTGTTAAATTGAAGCGAAGTGGTAAATACAACGTCAAAAAAAGTGTAAAAATTTCAAACTTATAATTATCATCATGTGAATTGGACTTCTCCTTCCTTCACCTCTATATGCTTAACCCGTATATGTACGTGTGTGTGTGTGTGTATATACAGTAGGTGGTAGAAAGAATACTATAATTCTCAAAATAATAACCGATCATAAAAATATAAGTTGAAAATACGAATTAAACTAGGCCTCGAATAAAATTTCTTTTTTTTTTTCTTCTTTTATTCTGTAAAAATTGACGTCGTCTCATTATTTATTATTTATATCCAACCAAGTGTTACTAATAAGAACTGACAATAAGGAACGCAACAACAGTTTCGGCGCAAATTTTTATTTCTTTTTTTTTATATTAAAATTTCTAAAAGTACACACAAATTCAAAATCTTTACAAATATGTTAACGAGTGTGAATTAGCTCAGTAAATTCCTCAAAATAATTTATTTGTTAAGCGCGAACAATATTTTGTTGTTTGTTTTTTTGCCTAAATTTTCACTTATTACATTATGTTATCTAATTATCGCGTTACCTACTTAGATTAAATCTCCGCTAATTTTTAAAAGTAAATAAATGTTTTTAATACAAAAAATGGATTATTTAGTCAAATATTAGCATAAAAAATCACAGAAAAAATAAACTACGCCGTTTTATTTTTCTTAAAATAAGCAAAAAAAAAAATGAGCTTTTAAATTTAAAAAACTTAAAAAAAACGTTTTTCAGTGTAAACAGAGTTTTCTAGATTTTAACTGATTGAGCTGTTTAAATTACTTAACTAACAATAGTTTTACAGTATCTTTCGCAATTAATTACGATAAAATATTTTTTCGTTAAAACGAAATTTAAAATTTTGTAAAGCAGCATTTTGTAATATTATTTTATCACGATTATACAGAATGTTATTAAAAATACTGGTAATTAAGATAAACTAGTTCAGCATAAAAAGCCGTCCAAACCCGATTGTAGAGCAAACTAGATTTGCCTAAACAAAACCAATTTCTCGAAAAATTAAGAAATCTTGGAAAAATTTAGTGGTTTAGTTATAACCTGATTAGGATAAACTAGATTAAGTTGATTACAAAGAAAACTGCTTTTGCATTAACGAAACGACTTTTAATTATTTTTCGCTATACAGTATTTAATTATATTCAGCTATACGGAAATTTTAAAATAATTTAATTGCACATAAACTTCGTAATGATGCTTCGTTACAAACGCGTTAATTTTATTTTAATTTAATAAGTTTCGCCACCTTTTTAAGATTTGTCAATTTTCTCTATTATAATTTTATGCATTAAAAATTGTTACCGTACTTTAATAAATAAAAAATGTAGTCCTTTCACAATATTATGCGTTTGAATTTCTTATTCCTATAAAAATAAATTTTAAATGCATTTTACTTTTTATTATTTATTTTTTTGTATTTGTAAGCGAAATAAAAGTTTGTTTTATAACGTCGATTTGTATTTTTTTTTTTATGTTTCCAAATGACAAATCCAAAAATAATGTTTTTCAAATTTCGCGAGTGTTCTCTAACGAGGTCAGAGTTAGAATTATACCATTTGTCTCGCGTGTCAATATAGGTTGATGATCAGTGCCAAATGTCAAGAGGTTAAACACAATTTTCGCACCTCTCAAAACAATCCATCGAAGTAATTAAAGAATAATAATAATAAAAAAAAAATAACACAACCTCCCCACAAAAATTGACGTGAGGAAGAAATGCAGACAATATAATTTATTTCTTATAAAAATAAAAACCCTTTATTTTTGTTTTTTTACAAAAATTTCATCTTTTTTTCCTTAATTTTTTTTAGTTAGGAAATAAAAACACACGAATTAATCGCGTGAGAAGCGGCAACCGCAATAATTCGATGAATTATTCAAAGCATGACGACATAATTATCGCCGTTTTAAATAACGTGAAACGGATACGTGATCGTATGGTGTTCCCTTAAAACATTTTTTTAAATTTAATGTAATAACGAGCATCATCCGAAATAGCGACAAAATGTTAGGTGTACCTAATAAAAAAAAAAGCATCGGCTCTGAAATCAAGTGAAATAACACGAAGCTTAATCGAGTCAACGTTCGCACGATAAAATCAAATTAATTTGAATACGAATCTCATTTTCTATGAATAAGATGAGGAGTAAAAAAAAAAACAACAGATTACCCAAAACCTTATTTGTAGTGAGTGTATTCGCTAATCTCATTATAACGTGCGCTCAATCGCATTCTTCACTTTGACTTTCAAAACAAAATCCGTGATTATTAATCGCCGTTCGAACAATGGGAGAGAGTTTTAAAATAACTCTTTTTAAAAATTTTTTAAAAAAAAAAAAAAAACTTTTTAACTCTTTACATTTTGATGTAATCGGCGTAATAAGTTATTAAGCGAAAGAAGAAGAATAAAATAAAAAAAAATGATAATGATATGCGAATGTGAAGAGAGTGTAGGATCGAGAAAAAGTGGTCGTAGGCGATGCTGACGTCTTTTCTCGCCAAAAAAAAATAATAATAATAAAATAACGTTTGAGTAAAGTAACCGTACGGTATTTAGGGCAAGCTAACTCTTCAGCAAACAACCAATCAGCTAATATACAAATATTCTTCGATTCTCGGCGCAACAAGTGTTTATTCGCCTACAACTAACAGTAAAAAAAAAGCATTAAAAAAAACATACACGCGGAATAATTATTTATTACAAACAATGTCGTCACTCCGCACTCCTACGCCAGGCTCTTCAATTTTCACACCTTCATTGGCTTAATTAACGCACACAAAAAAAATTTGTGTTTTTTTAAAGTTAATTAACCTCTTTTTCAATTTCGAGATGTATCGCAAAAGCGAAAAGATAATTGAAAATCTCACAGCCATAAGTAAATAAGCCCGTTTTTTTGAGTTAAAAGATGTATTTTATAGGTTAAAAAAGTGCTTTATCGACTGATGGAAACTTTATGAAGCTGTAAATTTTGTTACTCAACAAACAGTGTCACTTTTTTCACTAAAAATTAGTGGTAAAAATTTGATTACAGTAATTATTTAGCAGTTCTAGTATGAGTTTCAGTGAAACCCGGTTATAGTGCGATTCAAGGAACCGAAAAAAAATTCGCACTATAAGCGGGATCGCACATCCCGTATATCCGGGGAATGCTAAAAATGTACCGGTAATTTAAAGTAGTGAAATTTAAAGTAGTCCTTAGTGAAATGAAACATTTAATCAAAAATATTTTTTTCATCTAATTTTTTTGGCTTTTTTTTACATGCATACTGTAATTGGCACGAAAAAACTGCCCACAATGTTCACAATATTTTTAAAATTCCTATACAGGCGGCCCTCGACTTACGCACACAATTGGTTCCTCAACATTTGTTGAATGTCGAAATGTGCGTAAGTCGAGG
>JAQGAY010000516.1:0-25782 GCA_034698085.1 Polydesmus angustus | reverse complement strand
AATATTTTGATTGATCACTGCTGCTGATCAAAACAGGAAAATGATAGTTCAATTTAATTACCAAAGCTCGTTTTTAATAGAAGGAAGAAAAAAAAAAGTAAAGCGATTTCGATAGTTTATTTTAATCTAACATTTGCGTCACCGCTGATGGAAACGATGCGTAAAGTAGCGTATTATCCGTATAATGTATGTGAATTTAAGCGAATGTCTATTTGCTTTCAAAGTAATTTTGCAACAAAAATAATTATTGTGGCAGTATTATGTATAACGTTTGCATAAGGTCAATAATAAATCAATAATCCACAGGATGTAATTACACAGCATGTTAGGAAACATAGGCATATTATCCACACTAATCACCCAACAAATAAAATACAGCCTAATTAATAATTTAAAAAACTTTTTCGTTTTTACCGCAGCTGTTTAATTGTCAATTTATTTTTCAGCCAACGAGGCAAAATCCGCCTGCCAAACCCACTTTAATTAAATAATATAGTAGATGCAAAAAAAACAACAACTAATACAGTTCTATCACAATATCATTCGTTACTCAACTTATTTTTCGATTACACATTCCTCCCCACTTCACCTCCTCAACTCCGATCATAATAATAATTATTTTATTGCAGTAGAATAATATTTGCTACGGAAACTGTTCAAAGTTGGCTTATTAACCGAGCCATGAATAAAAGCCAACAATTGACATACTGTTACGTCTAGTTGAAAGCCACCGAATCCAGCCTAAAGGTTTTACTCTTCCTTATTTTTATCCTAGCAATAAATAAATCGTATCCGTAAAGAAATAAAATTACAGATCGCTCTTGCATTTTTTTTTTCTTCCTTTCCTTTATCGGATTCTCCGTAGGCCTCTTTCTATCGATTTTCGAGGAAGAGAAGAGCGGCGGGGGAAAAATCACAATTTATTAAATTTAAAATCGCCTGCACAAGCGACTACGAGTCTTTATTAATCTTAATGTAATTTCGACTTCTTTTACGTTTAAACACTCCACCGACAATTGGATCACAACAGGCGCGAATTACACTGAGCATTCGGCACCATTTGTGTACTGCACCATCGATTTCGATACGTGCTTCGAATTGACAATTACATTATTTTCCAAGCTTTACAAAATGAATTTAATTTAATTAACGTTAGCAGTAGCATTGGTGAGTATTATGTTGCTAACGCGTGCCACCTAACTTTTAACTACGCAAAACTAAACTGCGTTATTAAATTCGATAGAAATTTTAACTTTCGATTTAAAATGCGTCGAGTGACTTTTTATTTCACGATCTTAAACGATAATAATAATATTATAATCTAACAAAATAATCCCCGGGCTCGAAGCCACACGGCCTTCCGACAGATAAAAATAAATAGGCGGAAAAAATAGACAAAACAGGGCGTGGATCAACGTGGTAATGCATTTTCGATGCGTATGTGTGGAAAGGACAATAAGATGTATTTTTTTTTTTTTTGCAATATAAAAAAATAAATAATGAAAACGACATAATAGCAGCGCAGTAAACACACCTTCAACCCCTCAAATTTAACTTTTAAAGACTTTTAAAAAAGCTCACGTTCCATTCATGCTCGCATGCGTGCATTTTGCAGCTGTCGACTGATACAAGAAAAAATTATTAATCGTCGAAGAAAAATCCGTGCGATGAACAAGGTCGCATGACTATTGCAACTTTTATTTTCGAATCAATTTATGAATGGCCCTCAGCAAATGTGCTTGCTGGCGTGAGTGTACAAAAGACCGAAGATGTTTTTAAGAGAAAATTGGTTGAGGAAAGGGAAGGGAAGAAGCCAAAAAAGAAGCCGTGATTTGAGAATTATGTACATTAACGCATTTCAACGTATAACTAGTGTGGTGCGTAAAATAATAGGGGAAAAAACCAGCACATGCCGATACCACCACCACCACCACACGAAAAAGTCATAACCTTTCACTTCCATCTAAATTACTTCTCCTCCTTATTTTCTTTTTTTTTACTGCACAACGAGTGTCTGTTGGAAAGGAAACGCCATAAAGTGGGTCGGTTTGACTTGCCTGGCTTTCTCTTTAATCGGTTCAGCTGTTTTTCAAACAAAGAACTTAAAGAAGCAAAAGAAGAAAAATATTGACCTCTTACACCTTAATTACAATTTTATAACTTACAATAGTCTACACTCAGTCTCACCCCCCGCCCGCTTCATTTTGTTCTTATTTTTTTATATTATTTAGGCGCAGTATACATGTACTAGGAAGCGCGATACTGATAATCAAACAGTTTTGCTTCAGATAATTCGTCTAAATTTATAAATTGATACGCAAGCTAGGTAAATCATTTATTTCATTAACTATACTTTTCGAAAAGATAAAGATTACAAATGAAAATTAAAAATAAATCTCGGCGAAGAATAAACTTGCGCGAAACGTATTTGGGCAAAGACTAAATAATAATACCGGTACCATAATAATTATTACTTAAGACAAACTGATAAAGGAAACGAAAAATAATCAAATTTCCATTTAGTTTTAGTATTTGCCTTTTTCTCAAATCGAATTGTCAACTTGTCATCCATCTTGGATCTTGTAGAAGAGTTTTGGGCTTGAAGTAAAAGAGTTAATTAACTTGTGTTTACATCTTTTACAAAACTTAACCAAGATTAAAGTGTCTTTTCTTAGTATCGGATTAATGCTAACAAACTCATCGAATGATTAATCAATTTGTGTTTTTCAAACTCACAAGATGTTTATCACATCAAGATGATTATCACATTTTTACTGTAATAACGCCATTAATAATTCCTAAATTTACCTACTATTACTTAAAACTTATAAGCATCTAAAATGATTATTATTTCCCAAAATTATCACCAATACGTTTTTGAATCGCAGACCGTAATTGAATTAATAGTCGGTTAGTGTGATAACTTTCTTTAAAATAATATATCTTATAACTTATAAGGCTTATAGGGTTATAGAGTCAAAATGCATTGACAAATTAAATTTTTTTGATCTTAAGACATAAAACGAACGGTAAGACTCTAAAATTAAAAGTTTAAGCAAAAACCAAACAAACAAATTGAAAAAAACTTTTTGTTTGTTACAGTATTATATTTTTTCAATAAATTAATATTTGCAGGAAAAAAGTTGTAAGATACCGGTATCATTTTTACGGTTTTAGTAATTCCGTGTAATAAACGTAATGATAAATTTAGACTAGTAACAGATTATAACCAATAAAATTATGCTTAATTATCATCATGTACTTATTATAGGATAGTTTTGCACGTATTGCACTACTCAACTGGGATATTATGCACGCCCTAATTTTCGCTTGTTGGTGAATACAGTATTTCATAAAAAAAAAATATGTCAAAATTCACAAGTTAAACAATAATATTATGCTGAAAACGTAAAAACAAAATTTCCCATTTAATTTTGAATCAATTTAATAAAATGCAATCAGAAAAAAAAACGCGATTCATAACTTAGTTCGAGAAATACAATAATTCTACAAGTTGCTCCATTTAATATTGAGTGAATGTCAAAGTTAATAGTAAAATGTTTATAGATAAGAAAACTACTCGATACGAGCACTTAAGAGTGGTAGATAAAATAGGAACTTAATAGCAGCTACATTTAGTAACCCAACCTGCCAAATAGAACTAGTACTAAATAGAACAGGGAGAAAAATCAAACCACTAATTAGTTGTTCTTGACGTTGAAAAATTATTAATACATGTACTGCTAAACTACAATAATGCGTATGTCGACTAATCACATAACCTAATCTCTCGTAATACTATACAGTACATAAAATTTGCTAAGTGCACAAAATAAACTGAAAAACCAAATCTCACGCCGGATGTCAAGTGCGTGAAATTATTGCAAATTCTAAAGTTGATAATCATTAAATAAACACATACGGTGATATTTATCACCTTATGTTAACATTTCGCATGCATTCATCAAGTTTAAAATTATAAATAAATTACAGAATGCACAGTATCATTTCCTCTTTTTCTTGTGAGCGTTAATGCTTGAACTAGGCTATCTTAACGAATATTTTATACATGTATAGTACTGCACTTTTTCCATTCCTATACTGAAATCACTAAATCGTGAAATTTCAATGAAAAAAGTTGACATTTTGAACAATCGCTAATTTATTCATACATAAACTATAATGCGGCAGGCCTAACATTAGTTCCAAATAATGTATTGAATTTCTTAATATCAAAAAAATTGAAGGTAATGTAGCGTGCGATCGACAATATCTTTTTCTCAATTAGATCAAGTGACTTTGCCAAATCTAAAATTAAAATGTCAAGGTAAAACTTATTACCGTACAGTATCAAAGAAGAAAACAAGTGATCAATAAAGGTGTGTAAAAAACCAACTGAAAAACACGCTTTTCAAATAAGTTGTCTCTTCGACAAATGCCATTGCATTACAACGTACTTGTATAACTTTAAGAAATAGTTTTCTAAATGTCACATTAACAAAATATTTATTATTTTAAGATTTTAATATCCTGGCAAATTCAATCAACTTTTGCAGTCAACTTACGGTAGTTTATTGCAAACTTTTTTTTTTTTAATTACAAGTAGTAAAGAAGATTATGATGCGCATTAAAATACGGCAATATATTTCGTTACTCTTATAATTATGTCTCTGTAAATGTTTATATCCCTGCATAAATCTAACTAAGCGCTATTATAGATTTTTCCGGGAGATGTTTATTACTTGTCTGTTGTTACTTTCAACGGATTAGTATTATCATGTACCGTACTGTATTTCCCTCGACTACAGTATGTTTCTATTCTCCTAACTCGCTACCTTTCGGGATATTATTATTCCTACAATCGTGAGTCACCTTCGTTATGGCCTTAAAATAAGAAAGAAGCGGTAGCGTCGTCATTATCAGCATATCATAAGCAGCTGTGCAATTTCTCAACCTAATCTAACTCCACTTCCTACCTTGCACTTCAAACCACTTACACATTTCATCAGCTTCATCACACTCAAAATACGACAGTAATAATATAGTAAATACGAGAGTTTTGTTTGACTAAAAACGAGGATCAGCTTGAATGAGAAATCGATCCACCGAATGCCAGAAAAAAAAATCCAATGATAGGCGAAAATACAGACATGTTTACTCTTCCAAAGTGGAAAAAAAAAGGAAAAGAAAACTCAATGATTTTTCCTTCTCGGATCTTCTTAAAGATTAAAATTCTTTTAACGGAAAAGGAAATGAGATTTCAGTTAGGCATCAGATTTAATTGTGGCAGCGAAAATTCGCAATTTATTAAGTGAAAAAAAAAAGAAGCTCTCACCCATCCCCGCATTTATTTATTGCCTTTAAATTTGCACCCGAGAAATTCGATCACCGTAAAGCCATAAAAACAAGTAAACCCAGACCAAGCTTGAAAATCGATTTTTCGCCGTTCCTCTTACTCTTACGGTGCTTTTTTTTTGCGTAGGTGATCCTCCCCGTACGGTAAAAAGATAATGAGTCTATATAATGGTAAAATGAGATGACAGGAATTAAAATAAGCAGCTGGAAATCCATCTTTCACTCTCTTACGTCACCGTCGTCACAACAATAGAAGGCGAAAAAAACTTACATAATGTTAAGAAATAAAGCCAGTAATGTTAGAAGAAACACTAAAAGTCTCCAATTACAAACGTCGCAATGTTGACGAGCATTCAAATCCCCTCTAATAATAAATATTAACCAACGTTTGACATTTTCATGGCTAACTATTAAAGGTAGACAAAACCTGTCGATCGTAAACTGCGAAAATAATAAGTTATAGTCAAATTAAACCTCTTTATTATTGCCGTTAAAAATCTTGTCAGGAAATGTCCCAGGGAAATTAGATAGGTAAGTAGGTGAACAGTCACAAAATAACGGAATATTACCGAAAGAACATTTAACAGGAAGTATACAGATTCATTGAGGACGAATTGAAATATTGCATCCGGTATTTCCATCTCTTCAGTAAATTTTAAAAATAAACGCACTAAAATATAGTAATTTAACATCACTTACTTAACATCTAATTTAGTTTTAAAATATATAATTAAATGTATGTTAAAAAAATAAATTCCTCCTTGTTTTATTTATTATTATTCTACTCTAAACCAATAAAAAGTTTCTTAGAAAATAAAAATAAGATTTATACAGTACTGCAGGTAGAAAGAAAACTACATTGTATTGATAAAAAAAGGACTTCTTTATACTGTACAAATAAAACATCGACCACTTAATTTCACATTAATGAATCACACGTCATTGCTTTGATCCACTAATCATGATCTACAATCTACATGATCAAGAACAATTATTTAGATGCTCCTTTATTCGACGCAAACAACTGTTAATAACAATAATTAACTAAACGATAATGCTTGCATAATAAAGAGATTAATAAAAAGATCATTTACAAAGCAAAAAAAATAAAAAAAAGAGAAAGAAATTGTGATGATAATCGTGGTCACGCAATTTTGCTAGTTGAATATCGACCGAACAAAACCCACATTCATTGTTTCATTATTCTTGCCGAACGCCAAACGTTCTGTTACTTACGCAGGAAGATCACTAAGACAAAAATCAATTTAGAACTATGATAAGGGAAATTGCTATAGGAAGTTCACGTGGTGCTTCATCTCTTATTAAGAAGAAGAGTGTGTGTACTTTCTTCAACGCCATTCTCCAATCACTATCGTTGGAGTAAACCAAAAAAATATATATCCTGTATAAGACTTATTCGATGGGGTCGACCATAAATTATATGCGTGGACATACCCCCATGGAAATATCTGACCCTACCCTAACGCCTCCCCCTCCTTCCTTCGCCGTCACTTATTCTATTTTACTCCCGGCCACACGCAAGTGATTGAACGCCTGTCAACAATTTCACTTCCAACATCTGACACTCTAACGCAGATTTCTTAACAGCTACTTTCGAAGACTCTAATCATCCGAGTAAACTGCGGTAATATATTCCAAAAAAAAAAATTATCAAATTTCTTAATAATATATACTGTAGTTGGTAAACAACTAGCATCTACTTGCCACAAAAAAATAACTTAAATAAAATGAGATCCAGTTTGATCTACTCAGACTTTCGAGTTGCACGTAAAAGTTCTTATTAAAATTCAATAAAAAATATATATACTGTAATTAAAATTTCTGTAACCTACGCTTAGATTAATTACACGAGAAGAATTACATGCTCCTAATGCTATATAGATTACAAAAAATAAAAAAAACCGTCCTGTTTACTTGTTGTTACTTTTAATTTTTTTTTTTTTAAAAAAAAGGCGCTTTTATCGTTCGCTTGGAAAAACACGCTCGACTCAGCAATTTCGCCAAAAAAAAAAATCACAAACTTTATAAAAATATTATTTATACAGTTCTGCGAAGCATACGGTAGTTATTAAAGTCTACTACATAATTAACTACATCATGTAAATAAATGTATTACTGCACCCTGAAATTGGCAACAAAAGTTGTAAAAAAAAGATAAGAATAAAAACTTTAGATGAGGGGCGTAACAATATAATTTAAACGCCATTATCTTATTCACAGTCATCAGCCAAGCAAGAAAATACACTTACGAAAAAAATACATTAATTACATTTCCTCAGCAAAAAAAAAAAAAGTTAAGAAGCAAAACATTTGCGCATTGTAAATTTACGATTAGAGCAATTTCCTGGTTTTCAAAGATTTTCAAATGTGATTTGCATTTGCGTTTTAATAACTTTAGAGAAAGTATAAAAAAGATTTAATCCACTAAATTATCGTTGTGTTTCCTCAATTAAATAATAATAGAAATGACCTCAGCCTAAAATATTAATTGCGTCACATAAATCGTAATGCTAGACGCCATTAAAATTCAATACTTTTAAATTACCAAACAGATATAATTATCATAATATTCAAACAATTAATATCATGCCAAACTAAAAAAAAAAACCAATAAAATCTAAAATGTATGTCCTACCTGCACTTGATCGCTGGGTCCTACACTTGCCAGATAGGTCCTTTCCCGAATGATCTTTATAATCGGCATCATTTTCCTCTTTGTTCTTCATTCCATGTCGATTTTCACCGTTTACCTAGAAAATATTTTAAAAATACAATTAAAATATGTTTTAAATTAAACGATTAAATTTATTCTAAAAACATTTCATTAAGATCGAATTTTGAATAGAGTAACTATTTAATAAAATAAAACTAATCGAATAATAATAATTATTAGACAATAAAATTAGATTAATGATTGAAAATTGATTTGCGAACAAATCAATTTTTTAAATGCAATCTATATTAATTACGTTTCATTTAATAAATTTAAACTAACCGCTGAATGTCCAGAATTGATGTTTTCGTTGTCAGCGGGAGTAGGTGAAGAGATGCAATTATATTTGCGATGTTCGATAGGCACTTTCATACGTTCAAATTCGTGCCATTGAGCACTGAGTTTATCGAAACATACGAGGCACACAACTACCGATTCTCCAGAATCTAAAACCAGACTGGCAACAGGGCGAGGGTGATCCAATAAGAAGGTGAAATCCGTCACTCTAATCGACTCCACTCTTTTCCTATATGTTTGAACTCCGCAAACAAAACATACGTATTCGTTGCAATTAAATTGCCGAGACCACGGATTTCTATCTTGTTGGTTTCTTGCTGCCGAAGATTCGTAAGCATTCCACTGTTCCATCAGAGAATGATAACAATATGTGCAGGTAATAACGGTTCCATCATCGGCTACTGGCTCAGCATCGGGAGGAGCCAAGTGCATGGTTAAAAATGGAAAAAACGGTGTCGAACAACTTTCGATGCCTTCGCTCGATTTCAGCGGATAGGAACGAATAGAGTAACAACGTCCAGTTTTCATATGAAAACCGCAGACGTAACAAACGAATGAATTTTCCGAGCGAGACGCACTTTTTCTACTTTTCTTATGAACCGACGAAGAAGTGTCTAAAGGCATCATAGCACTTCTGGAGACGCTGCCGCTGAGGTCGAGCGCGTTGGAAGGTAACGTTGAAGACGACTGATTGCTTTTTGATGTCTCATTAGATGGCATATGACTGTAAGCGAGATTAACCGGAGAATTAGATCTATTAGGAATAGTTGTGAGCAATGATGCGCCTCCACCGTGAGAATGTTGATTTTGATGAGACCGGACAACATCTAAGTCTGGAGTGGGAACATTTATTCTTAAAGTCATATCTAAATTAACATGTCCACCTCCTCCAATAGCCCCATTACGATGCATATCGATCGCAACTTTCCTGTTCATCGTTTCATTCTGAACACTGGTACCTATAGAAAAATGCTTTTGACTCGCGCGGCTTTCTTCCGAATTTTCCCATCGAACAATAATATTATTGTAACATGTTCCACAAAGAGAATACCCTTCATCTTCATTTTGAACGAGCAATGGATACGTCAGCTTGCCATTTTCCGAAAAACTCCGCACAAACTTAATAAATCTTCGTGATACCAGCTGCCGGCATATTTGGCATACAAGTTTATGAGGTTGTTCTTCCCGTTGATGTCTGCTAAAAAAAAAATTTTTAAATTAGTGGTAACTTTGAAAGTATGTGGAGTATCCCAAATAAATTTAAATAAGAACCCATCATATACTTATTCTTTATAAACGGTTTTTTAACGCTTGATACTCCATGCACTATCACTTAAGTTTGAGCAATCAAAAAATCGTTAAAACAAATAAAAATATATTTTATTTAAGTTAACGATTTTTCTCACCCTTAAATTAACATTCAGTATTAGGTATTCATTAGTAACATACTTATCGGTATCTGGCTGCCTCTGGTTATAAAAATGCTGCACCGGCTGATGTTGTTGATGATGAGGAAGAGAAGGATTGTGATGTTGGGAACGAATATTCTGCTGTTGCGATTCATCATTACTCACTGAAGTTCTGAGACTGTCAACGTAAGCGTGTCGTTGTTTATGCGCCGCTTTATAGCAACTTGAACATGTCAGAGCTTCACCCGTAGCTGAGAGTGGTAAGGCACCTCGAGATGGTTTAACACGTTCTAAAAAATGTAACGGTTGTTCACCTTCTGAGTTTGGACCTGAATAAAGAATACGACGTTGATTCCAAGCAAATTCCTGTCCACAAAGGAAACATATAAAACTGCTGGAATGGTGAGACAGAAGATGTTGCGATTGCTGTTGTGGAAGCATCGGAGACGGAGTATGAGGTGAAATAGATGCTGAAGTTGCGGGACGTTGCGGCATTCGAGGAGAATAATGAGTGGTAGAGGTGGAATGTTTTCGCAACCGATATTGGCGTTCGCTGTGAGGCACGTTCTGTCTCTGAAGAGCATCCCACTGCTGAAGCAGGTACTGATAACAAGGACTGCACGCCTGAACGCAGCCTGAGTGATCCATAGGATAAGATTTACTTGGGCGAGGATGGGTAAGTAAGCTTGGGAAAAATGGGCAATTCGAAATAGGTTTTGCATAGACGCTAACCAGAGTTCCCTTCAAAATCTCTTCTCCGCACAAATAGCATGCTTCGGTGGAAGAGTTTTTATCGGGCATACTCAAATCGAGAGCTCCGTTACCTATCGTAGGCTCGCGTTGTTTGGCAGATAATTCGGTTTTAGCGTGGCCCACGTTCGTGTCGTTCTGTTGCGATTTGATTTTGAAATCTTTGGCGCTCATAGCGCTACTATTACTTCCGCTTCGAAGATCAAGAAGAGAAGACTCGAAAACTTCGTCGTTATTGTGATTAGGATTAGACTGAACAAACATAGTACCTGAGTTAGGACGGCTCTCGCGCGAATCTCTATAAAAATCTTGTTGGTGTGGATGATGACTATTGGATGTAGTAGGAAGAGCTACAGAGTTGGAATAATTAGTTAATCGATTTACAGGAGTAGATTGACGCGAATTGGACGCGTTGGCAGTAGCTATCATCGGAGAGTTATTAACCATAGGAAAACAATGACCGTGACCGGCTCCTGGTCCGCGGTTACCTGGTTCGGGGGATACCCCGATCACCTGAGAAGCATATTCACCTTGCAGTCTCATTTCTGCACCGATATAATGTCCGTTATCGGTGCGTTTTAGCCAATAAAGACGCTTGGAATGAGGAGTGCGATTTCTCTCGAAGGACTCCCATTGCTGACCGAGGAAAGAATAACACAGCATGCAGGACAATACAACACCGTCGGCATCGGGTCTGCAAGCTCCGTGAGGTATTTCGTGCTGCTCTAAAAATGGAAAATAGCTACCACGTTCTCTGGGTCGGCTATTTAACGGATAGATAGCTCCTGCACCTCCGCAAACAAAACAAATTCGTTGAGATGCTCCTGACACGCGTTCCATCATATGGTCTCCGCTTGAACCAGGCTCAAGCTTTACTCGTGCCGACATCTGCCGTAAATAAAAAATAATTTGATTATTACTTCATCAAGATTTTCGAATGGATCAAAAAGTTTTAAATTCTCAATATACTCGGAAGCGAAAGCTATACCGAATTCTTGAGATGTACGATATAACGTTGTTAATAAACAAGTTACATTAAAACTTATTGACTTTAATATTCGTATGAACCTCGGAATAGTTATTACCTTTATTTGCACCTCCAAGTAAACTTTCTTGACCTATCCGACCGATCAGCATTAATTGAAATTCGACGCTATTTCCAAGTTTGAACTTCATACGAGCGTAACTGAATACAAACCAAAATCTAACCAACTGTATGAAAATAACATTCGCGATTTTATCGAATCATAGTTAATTAACTGATTGAGCTAATTACGCGATTTTTCGCACAAAACTCCGCGTGAACTCCATTATTCCCAATATCACTTCACCCAATATCAGTCCAGGCCTGCTTTCCTCGTTTTAGTTTTCGCTGTCCAATCAATTCGAAGACGATCTACATTTTCAAAAGATGGTGATAACCGTGACACAATTATTTCCGTTTAATTAGTTAGTCGCATTTATAATTTGTCAAGATTTAGCCGAGTAATGTTTAAGTTTTTATCTTTACCAACGACCGATTGACACACAAAGACAGCCATTTTGATAAAAAGCGAAAGTAGTATTACGGTAAACTTGCGTCACTAGCGACCTCTATGAGCATTCTCTGAAAATACCGAATGAGCATGTGCTTACAAATTTGTGTGTTTGGGAATCATGGCTTCAAAAAGTGAAGAAAACCAATTTACGAAAACATTAGATAATTTAAAAGTTATATTAGAACAATTAAAAGGTGAGTCAACCAAACAAACTTAATTAGTTATCTTTATTAGTTGTGTTTTTTTTATAGATGAAAATGTGGAACGGAATTCTCAGGCGACGTTTGTTGTCGATTTATTTTGGAAAAACTTGAGTAAGCAAAATTAATTCTTTTGGATTACAATTATACAAATTACATGTACAGTACTGTAATATTTTTAATTAGATGATGCAAGTACGGCTTTATCTCACGAGGTTACAAAAACTAGTTTGTCATTTAGTAAAGCTCCATATCCAGAAGGAACTTCACTTGATTCCCTGTTTACGTCGCTAGAAATATCATGTTTGTGTTTTATCTCGGTATTTTATGGTTATCCTAAATCTCAAGGTTAATTTTTATAATTTCCAATTGTTTATTTTGATTAAATTTATAATATTGAATTTAAATAGGCGTCACCGTACATAAACAGTTAAGAAAAGCAGTAATTGATACAATAGATTCCATTTACCAGTTTTTTTCAGACATTATTAATATTGTAGAAGACAGGTACTGTACTGTATTTATAGTAAATTAAAGCACAATTTATTGAGAATGATAAATATAAAATAAACATTTTTTTTATATTGCAGATCTAATAAAATTGCACAATCTACAGGCACCGTCTGGGAAGCTATATCTAAACTCAAGAAATTACCGAAAGGTGCTAATTGAATGTTCTAATAAATTATCATCTTTGTAATTTATTTTATATTATGTTAGATAATAAAGAAGCAGTTATGAACATTTTGCAAACTAACAATGAACTTATTAATGACGCAATGATGGAATTAGAAGATGTAATGCGCGTAAATTTATTATTTTATTTGTAAGCAACTTAATCATTTATTCTATTTAATATAGGAGATAAATAATTCAGGAGATGCGGATGCCGATCAAAATGAAAATGAAGATATTGACGATGATGTATGGAGCAACAGTGAACTAGAAATAGCTAAAATTTCATTGGGTCTCATTAAAACTGCTAATGCTTGCACTCGGAAAACTTGTACCGTATGTGATAAAATTAAAAAATTGATAAAATTTAAATGATTTTTATAGCTCTGATAATTTTAGGTTATTTCTAAAAGTGATAATAAATATGTTAGCGAATTTGACGATATATTTTCAAAAATTGAAGCATTAAGTTCATTGGTAGATGATTTTGTAGGATCACTTTATCCAACGGTGAACAAAGAAATTATAAAAGAAAACGTAAGAATTATACAAAATAAAATTATCGATAAATTCTAAATTTATTTTAAAATAGGCAACTTTATTATCAAATCATCTTAAGGCACTTCTTTCAACTATTTCGTAAGTTTAACGTTTATTATCACACGAGTATTGATTAATTCGATTATTTTTTGCAGAGACTGCAAAATCTCGAATAGTGACGAAGCTTGGATAGAATTTTTAATGAAAGCTATTGATCATAATATGTCAAAAGTAACAGCTGCCACTGAAGAAACTGTATGATTATTATTTTATAATTAAATTTTACTATAATTTCATGATGTAGCCTATTATTGATATCTTTTATCATTTTAAAATTATTATTACAAGGGACGGGTTTCTTGAATAACAATGCAACTTGCATTTTAGATTTTTTTTTAATAATTTGCGTTCCAAAGGAACAAATCTTATAACACGCACACACGCCAAACACGAATCGCTACAGATTTGAAAGCCAGTAATGAAAAGTTTAACGCAACTTGGTTTCTAATTTACTTTTACCTCGCATTTTGGACTCGCATATTTATTATTCGTAATAGTGTTACATCTCGACCGGTCGTTATAAGACAACTGATATGCAATAAGATTAATTTGTCTTTTACTGTCTCATCCTGAGATTTTATACATGAAGTGTACAAGGAAAAAAATGAGACATTTTTAAAATCAGAAAAATGCATTGTAATGTTCAAAATCAAATTTTGTTGTTCCTTAAAACATAAAAATTGTGAACATTGTGTGCGTTTTTTACTGCACACATTTTTTTTTTGTTGAAATATGTCGCCTTTGGCAGATTGATTCGGATTTTTATTGGTTTTGCTGTCCCATCCTGACATCAGGTTTATAGGACAGCGGGAAGAATGAGAGCCTGTCATTCCCCTTCTTTGGTTAAATTTTGATTACTGGGATTATTTTTCACTTCAGTCTTAAAGATATGCGCCCAGAAGAGTAGAATTGTCTGATATACACAACTCTACTTTGAAAAACATGTGACATGTTTTGACTTTTTCCCCTTCAATTACTTTTATGGTTTCATAGGCTACTCCAGATTCAAAGAAACGTGTAGGGCCCCCACTACTGTTGTAGCCTACTGTAAGTAACAATAATAATATAATACCTTGTCCGCCGGTGTTGGGACAAAAATGATCTGAATATTAACAAAATGTAAACATTTATAAAAATAAAAACTTACGATTACCGTCAGTTACGGGTCCTCGGCGACGCTACCAACCGTGTGCATGCCCCTTCGCTCGCTTGGTAAATCCTCGGTAAATGACATTGACATCTAACTCCTTTGATTAATTTTATCATTTTGTTTCAAAATCTTTTCTAAACACTTTTTTAAACGTATTATGAATAAGACTTATCTTATATTGCAAATAGTGAACTGTAGTGTAGCCTATTACATGCAATAAACTATTAGTATTATATCATTTATGGGCGCTACATTAAAACGAAGAGTTCCAACTTCTACACAAATCTTAACTAATAAATTTCAAGGATTCTAAAATAAAATTTAAAATTGTTGTCAACTGTAATGGCTGCTAATTGCATGCAATAAAACAAACTCGCATTTTACCTTGAAATAATTTGTCTTTCGCAGTAT
Organism: Polydesmus angustus; assembly: GCA_034698085.1. NCBI lineage: Eukaryota > Metazoa > Arthropoda > Diplopoda > Polydesmida > Polydesmidae > Polydesmus > Polydesmus angustus. The sequence continues at coordinate 10,663 of JAQGAY010000516.1, read as the reverse complement.
CAATGATTTTTGTCTTTCCGTAATACAGTAATAAACTTTTCGTTTGAATAAACTTTAAAAGAACGAATCATTCAGTTTCTACTACCTATAATACCGGTAATCATCTATCACATGATTCAAATGTGTAGTCCATAAAATTAAATACAGTACACGCAATTACCGCATACCCGAAGGTTGAAAAGGCGACGTCTCTGTCACAATAATAATTATTAAGAAACGCAACAATAATAGGTCTAATTATTTTTTTCCCCCAAGGAGAATATTAGTCCATAGGTTAATATTCTCAGATCATTCATAGGCTTATTGAACGGCAATAATTTAGCAGGGCCTATTATTTTCAATAATATACGTTTGGAGGGTCATTACAGATTTCGCGGATGATTCATTCATCTTGAATTTAGACATAGGGACTAATTCCGTAAAATTTTATGTTCATGCTCCATCTAATACCGGTAATAATTGACGTCCATTTGTATACTTTTCATAAGTAAAGAATAATATTTATCCACATTTTTTCTTGTCTATTTTATAAAATCGACATAATTATGACAAAACACAATTTTTACAACAAAAAAAACCAATATTTTTTAAACTTTTTTTTAAAAAAACGCGCTGATACAACAATTAATAGCTTTTTAAATCATTTTTTATACTTATTAGAATTGTATAAAATCAAAAAAAAAAAAACGAACTATAAATTTGAAAAACTCCAGTTGTGAGAATGAAATTAAATGCAAATTATAAAAGTGGTTCTTGTTTTTTTTTTCTCTAAAGAAAATAATATTTCGCGATGATTCGGATCGTCCGAAATACAATTCTTGTAAAAAAATATAATAATACAGTAAAACAATTCATAATTTTTTGATTGAGACGTTAATGAACTTCTATAAATTATGAACATGGAATGTTTTTTTTATGTCGTAAACGAGATCGGAAAACCGGTTTGTTGTTCAATATCAAATTTTCAAAAATTATAATCATAATTTTTTTTTGTGTCGTTAAATAAAATATTGTTAATTAAAGACTACTATAAAATTGATGAAGTCTAATTTAAAGTATAATTCATATACCCAATTGCTGGGATTATTTAGCGGTTTTCGAATCTCGCATTTGAACATTATTGAAGATGTCGTAAAATGATAACTATGTAATTAATGAAAATTGATGAAATCGAATTAGCAGGTATTTCGCGTATAAAAATAATTTTGCATGATGTAGGCTATCATTTGATTTTCGATTCGTACAAAAATCACGTGTTTGGAAGACTCTCGGAATGTATATAGACAAAAATATGTTTAAATGGCATAATTAATTTGCATCTATCGAACACGTAATATTCTTAATATTTCTATGCATACATATATATTTATAATGACCGACGATTCCATATACAATGTAAATTTATATATAATATATCTATTTATAGTTTTATATAGGTAGCTGTCCATCTCTTGTACAGAATAATTTTGCGATTTATACAGTCTTTGTACAAAATATAATGATGATTTCTGAAGGCAAAAAAAAAAAAAAAAATCTCAGGACTTTTGAGTTGGACGAAGTTTTTGTTTTCTTTCCTTTTCGAATAATTTCCGAGTTGACAAAAAGTTTCGAATACATTTTTGCCCTTTCAAATCACTCTTTAAAGGTGCTCATATGAGATGGACGGATATAGATCCTGAGGCGAGTTTGCGCTTCTCCATTTCACTTGTTCTGCTGCTTCTTCTTCTATTTCGTCATCTTTTATTTACAATCTTACATTTTTAAATGCAGATGATAAGTAAGAACATCGTCTCTTGTTCCACATTCACGAGTGCTTCCGGTGGGAGAAAAAAAGGTGGAAACTAGTGATGATAACTTTTGATAATTATTGTGATATCTAATGAATCTTATCACATTGTACAGCTTCTAAAAAAAATTATTTTATTAGTTAAAAGAACTTTTTTTAAAAAAAATTATTAATATACGGTTGCAATATTAATTAATAGAAAAAAGATTTACGTTTGACATAAAAATTAATTAATTAATGCCAAAATTTGATAAATTTTTTAGTGGTTTTTATTGTTATTATTTCATTTATCATGAATTCAGATTATTTATTGACAACCACATATTTAATATTAATTTATAACAAAAAAATACTTACATAATTTTTTTATATAAAACCTATAGTGGCGGTATTTGTCAGTGTCTTTTCATGTGTAATGATAGGTGATCAGATCTTGAAAAGGACCTCTGGCAAAGGGCACATTTAAATGGCTTTTGACCTGTATGTTTCCTATAGTGCCTTGTCAATTCATCCGAACGTGCAAATTTCCACGTGCATCCTTCCCACGTACACATGTATGGTTTTTCACCTAAAAATAATTATTTCAAATTAGTTTTTTTATTTACTGTTTTTGCAAATAAATTTTTTTAAAAATACAATGCTAAATAAATCGGCGATCTGTTTCTATATTAAATTAGTTTCAACGAGATTACAGTTCGTCTCTTCCGCTTCATGAAGTGCGGGCAAAAGTGAATTATTAAAAGAAAACAGCAACACGCATCTTTCAAACAAATACGCGCACGGTACCAGCCAACAATGCCGATTCTCTTTCTATTTAGATACACACAATAATTATAATAGTTTTTTTTTTTTTTGGCATGGGATCTCGGTGCAAAAACTTTTCCCAAGCTCCAAATCTAGGTTATCCTTCACCTTCATCATCATCATCCTCACCAACATCAAACACTACCAGTCTTCGACTTGATGAGGACTCATTTCGTACACCAATTCAACCATTTTATTATACAATCTGGGCAATATATATTTTTTTTCTCCTTCACAAATATGTATTGTAAAGCAACTAGCAAATTGGGGCTCAACTTTGTAAACCTTAATCATTTATTGTTTGTATAAATAATTATAAAAACCTACTTGACGCCGCAGTCTCAACCGCTTTTGTGCAAAGTCAATAAAACAAAAAGAAAGCACAAACAATAAAATTTATAATAAAAAAAAAATTAATAAAACGTGTAAATTTTAAATAACCATAGACTTAATTTAAACGCCTACAAATAATATTAAAAAAAAATTGAAAATTAAAATTTTTGATACCGGCAACATTAAAAATCCAGAGTAGAGTATAAAAAAAATAATGTAAAATCATTTTCAGACAGCTAAATGAATTCTATCGTAACAATAAACGTGAAAAATCAAAAAGTTAAGTAATAATTATTCAAATTTTCTTATAAAATTAGCACAGAGCATTGAAATTTTTAAATAAAAAAAATGTTATTCACTTTCCGCTTTAAATTCATTTATTAAATTATTATTAATAAGGTCATAAATTATGCGTTTAGTATCTCGGGTAGAAGCATAATTGTTCGCTTATGCGTTAGACATCAATAATGCATTTTATAAATAGACATGTAAATTTGCAAAAATATTTTTTACATTTTTTAAAAAGAATTTATTTTGTGGTAAAGTTTTTATACGTAAAAAAACGAAGAAAGGCAATAGATGGAGATATCTCTCTCCGTAAAATAACTCCATACTTTAGCTTCGCGCATAAATTCATTACAATTAATACACACACCTGTATAAATAGAGTTGGATCGGCGCATATTAAACTAACCTAAGTGCTCCTCACACTTTTCCCACCGTTAGTTACCGTCTAACCGAAAGTAAGGAAAGGCCGACCTACTTAAAAACTGATATAACGAAAACCGTGGAAAGAAAAAAAAAATAAAATGCATTTGTTCCATATTTTCATTTAAAAAAATAATCGATATTGTTGAACGGACCCAACCAAACGATCATGTACTTGCATACCTATTTTATATAAATTATCAAAATTTCTAGTGCAAAGTTGTATCCATCCCTGGAATCACCCTCAATAATAATTTTCAACGCAATTTTCTTCTCACTCAAACGCTCGTAAATTAATACTTTTATTTGACCCCTTAAAAACAATAGAAAACTACAACTTTGTCTGCTGTTACATCATTAAGTATAGCACGATTACTCTAAATAAAAAAACTTATTTGTTCATCATTTTTTTTTCCTCCTTTCTCATCTCTTTAAAAATTTTACAATAACTTTCTACATTTTAAAACGCAAACAAATCTCAACTAAAATACTTTTCCTGGTTTTTTTAAAAACAATTTATTTATAAAATGTGACATTTCTTACTTTTACCTTCTCATTCATCGTCTCTCGAATACAAATGTAATTAAATAAATATTAGCTTTTTCATTACATCACACTGTTTGATTTTTTCGTATTTACATTAAAGCCTTATTTAATCAGCTTTCTTTTCTAGACTATCATAACTTCAAATTAAATCACAAACTTTGATTAATTAACAAATAATAATAAATAAAAATTCCACATAAAAACCTGATAAAAAAACATATAAAAAATAAGATTTCATAATTTTTTTTATCTTATTTGATCCTTTTTTAATCTTCATCAGGTACTTTGAATAAAAGCACCTCGTCTTTCAACTACTCCTACTACACAGATGCCGTGCACTCTCAACTTTGTGACTAAGCAAAAAAACAAAGCAGCAAAACAAACTTCAATTGCTGTGAGCAATCTACAATATCTTTTGTTTATAGAGCTGTGAAAACTCAGTGTGAACGGCATTGAATTGAGTAGAAGCAAATGAGAGAAAGAAAAAAAAAAAAATTAAACACGACCTATTATTCAAAGGATGGCGCGGCCGATAGACTATTAATTTATTGGAGAGAAGCTATTACGTGTTTGATGAACGCCTATGAACAATAAAAGATTGATCGTGATAGTGTCTTGCCGTTCAAGTAAACAGCGGCGCGAGCATCATCAACAGCAGAAGCCTTTCGAAAATTAAATGAAGAATAAATTGAGTGAATGTGCCGTGGCGCGTTGTGCAGGTATTTTTTAATTGAATTTCGATACCCCCCTATTGATTCCAAGTTCTCAACCTCTGAAGATTAAATTTATTCAAACAACTAACCGGAGATAATCAATTCAAGTTTGATAACAGGCGAGCTTAACTATTGTGTGTTTGTAATGATGGAAGTTGTCGCCAGAAGCGCGCGCACCACTATTTTTTTTCTTTCTATTCACTCTTCCCATTGATTGCCAATCAAAGTACTGCTGCGCGTCTGAATTTATTATTAATAGCTTTCATAATTATTTCAAATAAATTACACCGCTTTGAACATATATCGCCTCTCGCAAAAACAAAAACAAAAAAAATGAAATATCGCGCGACGATTAATAAAGTAATCGAGGTCGTAATCAATAAACAGTATCAAAATTTATTACTACATGTAGTACCGGTAGTTATTTATGCTTTAGAAAATATTTTTGTTCCTCCTAAACCTATTTAAGCGTAATTTGTTAATTGCTAACTTGATAAAATTAAATTATTATAATTTTGTATTAAATAATTTATTTAATTTTTTCTATTCTTTTGATTATTTATTCACAACTACTGTACTTTAATTTAAGCAAATTATTTATAAATTAAGTTTAAAAACTGTTGCAAATCACTCTCAGACATTGTAATTGTGCATTCAAATTAGAGAATAATAAATAGAGTAGAAAATGTTGAATTAAAACTTGTTACTATCACTGGGATCGAGGAAATTGTTTTTTTCAATTTAAGCATTCGCTCTTCCCGTAAACCGAAACTTATGTACTGCAGTGCAAACCGTTGTGCGAATGCAAAATATTAACTATTAAAGTAACTTCCTGCAATAAAATCCAATTATGTTCTATTTGGCGGTTAATGATTGCGCTTTACTTTCATTATTAGTAAAATTAAATATTTATAGTTACCGGTATGCTATTTGGATTTATATTATGTACATTTATAAAACAATAGTTACATTTTATAATAATACTTTTTTTTTTTTGTTATTACCCATTTAATTGAAAATAAAATTAAAAAAAAAACTTTTTTTAACCTGTAAAAACTATTATAGGCCTACAGTATTTAAATTTTAACTTAAAAAGTTTTTATATTAATAAAGTGCTTCGCCACATTATTCAAATACTGTTGCAGAAATAAACAAATAAGTAAAATAATTATTAAATTACCGGTATGTGTCCTTTTGTGCGCTTTCAAATGAGAACTTTTGGTGTAGACCTTCTCACATCCGGCGAAATCACATTTATGCACTTTTCTTCTTCTCAGACTCTCTGTGTACAGATCGGTCTGAATGAGTCCATTTCCGTTGACCGGACTGCCGGCTAAATAGTTCCCATTCAAGTGTCCGCCTAAACTTCCATTACTACTGCTCACACTTCCGTTGCTACTCGTACTACTGTTACTATTGTTGCTAGTTGTGTTGACGTGACTGTTACCTAGGACACCGTTAACCATCACCGGAGGAGTCACTACCATAGCTGCCTGCTTTTTAGGAATTGGCCCACTATTTAGATTCCTATTTTAAAAAAAATAATAATAATTAATGACTTGAATTTATTTTTTTAGCGATTATTAGATTAAAATCAATTTTCAACCCAAAAAATTTATAGTACGGTAATTAAAAAAGTTGGAGGTGTGAAGTGAATATTGTTTCATCTTCATTTTTATCAACAGTTATTTTTTTTTTTTTAGGTTAACGTCTTGTTTGGCATGAAAACTTCAATCAGAACACGAAAATGGTTTAAGGGGCTCTTAATAGCAGGCAAAAAAAATCAAAACGTTCATAACAACAATCGCCAATGTTGAAGAGGGAGGAGTAAACACAAGTCTATGTTATGATCGATTATAGACCACAAATTGACTTAATTCAAACAAGTTATTAAAATAATTGAAATAACCCTCTCAAATCACCTTCTCCACCCTCTCAAACTTTAATTTATCTCCCTTTAGAAAAAAGAAAAAAAAAGAAAGAAAAAAATTCCATCGTTAAAATTTAATGTTGAAAGATGAATTAAGATGGGAGGTGGCACTCCGCCACATCACAGAACAACCCAAACCAACCCACAGTTGGTTGTTTTCAAGTGGAAAGTACAAGTGGGAAAAAATAAAGAGAGATAAAAAGAGCGAGTAGAGTGTTTCTTTCTTCATCATCTTCACCAACTTGTCCCCTTAAGCCAGGTAATTTCAAAATTTTAACAGCCAAATTAACTCCACCTCGACGTCGGGCGAAATGAGCGGAAACGAAAAATTTAAATGAAGAGTTCAACATTTGTTGCCTTGCATAAAAATTACACTCTCAAGACTTGATTTTTTCCAAAATTTCCAACGCGTGTCACACACCCTTTGCTTGCATCCCTCCCATCCCGATTCGAATTGGGTGTAACCTCACCTGGCACGCGACCTGCGGGTCTCGCTTTTTTTTTTTTTTATTATAACAGTGCTTATTGCACGGGCGAGCACGTGTGCACATAACTACCTGCCCGCTTAAATTAACTCGTGTTTGTTTTAACTTAGAGTAACATTTTGGCGTGCGCTTACAAATACCGAACAGGTGAGTTAACTTTAAACAAAATACCAAACCACAACTTTTACGTAACTACGATTATGACGTCAGAAAAGAAAAAAAGATCGAGAAACAAGACTGGAGAACAAGTTAGAGAGATGGGTGTGGATATAGAGTTGCTTTACAACGCCATCAACATATAAATGTAAACCTAATTTGATAAACATTTTTTTTTTTTTTGGTTTTGCTATTGTAGTTCGTAACGAAGAGATAAAACTAACTTACGTAATACAATGTAGAATATTAATTATTTCAAAAATCAACTCAATATTTTTTTTAAAAAATATATTAATATTCAGTTTTTATCTAATCAGTATTCCACACTTTGCAGATTTACCTTATTGAACTTTAACCTCAGCTTAGATAATATTTTCCTAACTAGCCGGCAATTAAAAATAAATTTCAATCACTACAGAAATAACCTCAATTTAAAATGGAGTACTGGTAATAATAATAATAAGAAATAACTATTTCCTTTACACTCAAGTAATTATAAAATAATTGTAAAAAAGTAGTGAGATGGAGCGGGAGATGATAGCTGTTGCATAACAAATTTGTATAAATTCTTTAAAAATAAATTGGTTTTGTCCATGTTATATAGCTCAATTTAGGATTCTTTAGGAGGAAAACAAGGAATTTTATGCTTTCATAATTTTAATCTACGGACAAAAATAGTCAGCCTTTAATTAATGTTAAAGTTAATTTAGTCGTATTCTTAACTCATTACGCTAATTAAAATTTATAAGAAATGTACACATATAAAGAATTTACTTATTTTGTTAGTAAATCTATCTTAATTATGCTTTAACTAATTATTAACCGGTTGTTTCACTTAGGCTGCGCTCTTAAATAATGCATGGTACTCTTGAAAATCTCGTTCTTTCTTGTTCTTTTGAATCTAAAGTGTATGCATTTCACTTAATAAATTAAAATAATTAATTTGCGTAAAATAATTGGCAATTTTGAAAACTACAGGTAATTAAAGTTGTTCTAATCCCATCTTGCGTAAAATTGCCACTACATGTGTATTAAAAGAAAACAACATCCTTTAATAATTATTGCATAAATAATGTTTTCATAAACTTTTGATAGCTGCACGTTAAAATTAGAATGTAAAGTATTTTATAAGTGCATTATAATAATTTTATAAATGCTTTGCACATAAAGAAAACCCTAAAAATAAATGAAGAAATTTTCAGAAAATAAAGATAACTTCTATCGCTTATACTGCACAATTAATTTAATAGAAATGTTATTCTTTTAAAGATAATTTCAAGAATAAGAAAAATATAGGCCTATACCGGTATCTATAAACTGTAATATTACAGTATCTTAATAATGTTAGATCTGCAGGTGATATAATAAATATTTTTAAAAGTTTTTTTTTTACACAAAAAGAAACCGATGCGAGATTTATCGATATTTATGACTTGTCGAGAGGCAATATTATGACGCATACAGCCGTTAGCTAGCAATCGATATCGATAAAGATGATAAAACCGCCGTAAACGATGAAGTGAAATGCAATTGCCACTCGATATGGCGCCAATTAAAAAGTACGATCGTAAAAACAAAGCCGTATACATTGCTCATCTTAAAACGTATACAGTGCACAACGAAAAAAAAAAAAAAAAAAGCGATACAACAGTAGCTTTCTCCCTCATTCTACCCAGCCTAAGGCAATGTAGAGAAGAACAAGAAAAAAAAATTAAATTTATGAAGGAGAAAGAGAGCGAGAGAGGAAAGTGATCAAGGTAGCTTACATATCGGTAGCCAGTTTTACTTTAACATCCTACACTGTCATAATCTACGTAGGTCTTCTAATCTCAGTCTAACGTGTACTTACGAGCCTCTTCTTTTTAACTTTAATATGATAATAAAGCACACGCTCGCTTGGAAATTTAATATTTATTAGCTTCCTTCTTAAATCCTCCCCCCATCTTTATTGTATCTCAAATATCAGTCTAGTGATTTGTATATATGAAAGTGCCACCATATAAGACTTCGAATTTAAAGTGATTCGAGTTGGGTGGAGAACACAAAAAAAAAAAAAAAATAATAATAATAAAAAAAAAAACCACTAAAACCGACGACGTCTCGAAAGTCGCGATATTACCAGTACAAATTCAAAACGCTTATACCCCCAACAGAGTTATTTTTTTTCCAATTCTTTTTTGTTTTGTTATTATTTGACTACAGTTGGAAAAAAAAAATGAGAATAAGAGGAAGAAAAAGAATATTAATAATAATACCATAAAAAAAACATTCATCTACTAAAGTCCCATAAACTCGTTTTAATTCTTAAAATTATTATGGTTTTGTGGGAGGTGTATAAGGGGATGAACCGAAATAACCGTAGTTTTTAAGTACGAACCACCACCTACACAAAAACCATCAAAAAAAAAATACGCATTTTAAATGAACGACTTATCGTTTATTTTTTATGTTAAAAAAAAATAATAAAATCAGAAAAAAAATCTTTTTTTTGCCTTTTAAAAAAAATAATAATAAGAAAAGAAAAAGTCAAACAATAATATGAGCTTTTGATGTGATTTGTTCCCTGTTCCCCCACCGACATCATTTATTCCGAGCATTGTTTGTTGCCTCTTTGGTACATAAAATGACGTTGTTGTTCGCTATCAACTTTATCTATAGCTAGCCACCTACATCTCCGCACTATCTCATGTTATACAAAACGCAAAACCAGCGAAAAACGATAAAGCACGACTCCACTATTATACGCTATGTATTCATTTGTTGTTATTAACAAGCGGTGAAAAGGCGTTGCGCATGATTTCGTTCAATCTTTAACTTAAAAAAAATAAAGCGTCATTAACAATTCAAATTAATTAAATAAATCAAAAGAGACTTTGTTTAACATAATTTCTTTTTACACCCGCATAAATTAAAAGTTTTTAATCTCGAAAGCCGAGCATATACGCTTATCTCATTACGGTACATAATATTATACATGTAGTAATAATATAAGAATGGATTATAAAAAAATACCGGTACATTAAAAAGTTAAATATAACCTAAATGCGACGACGAACGACCGCGAAGACACCTACAAAATGTTTCTTAAAAGGAATGATTAAGTGATGTTTTTCACAACTTTTAACCGGTATCACTTTTGTCCACGTGCATCCCGTGGCCAACAACCTCCATTTATTTTTTTCTTCATCTTCTGCTTCGTCTT
>JAQGAY010000515.1:0-25843 GCA_034698085.1 Polydesmus angustus | reverse complement strand
CTATCAGATGACTATTGTGTCTCATCCTAGGGAAAGAATTGGCTTGCACCTGTTGTTGTTGTTGTTGAGGAAGTTGCGTTTTGATCTTACTGCGATGATTTTTGCTACTCACTACCATTTCTTCGTTGCTATTGGGTCTTTCCGTGCTATAACCCGTCTCCCTAGAACTGGAACTGGAAGCCACGCGATGATGATCACCTTTCCTGTGCCCTCCGCTCTTCCCCGTCCACTCTTGTTGGCGTCCGTTTTTCTTACTTTCCGCGGTAGAATTTTGTATAGGAATCGCAGCTTTTTCTATCTTCGTCGGAACTCGCGTTTTCGAATTATTCTTTGGTGAAGGATCGCGAAACTCTTCCGGCGGCAGATGAATCTCTTCGTAAATATGACGCTCCTCTTCGTTGGAAGACATTTGACATTCATCCCCGCTCTTACCGGTAACGTAACTTCCGAGATCGCTAGTCGATGGTTTCCGACCTCCTTCTCCTCGTTCGGAGGAAGTAGAAGGTGAACTAGAAGTTCCATCGCTAGAATCGGACGACGATACCCACCCGCTCCTCTCCGACGTGGAACCGGACGAGGACGATGAAGATCGTCGACGATTGTTACGTGGTGGCGGTTGATTGTTTACCTGATTCTGACATTTTAACCATAAACCTATGCCATCACCGTGACCGTTATTATTTGCCATGTCATTTTCGCCGATTGGCGTTTTGTCGGTATCAATTACCACCAGCTGATCCGTTTCCAAAATAGCTTTGGGAGAGACGACAACCACGAAAGAGTCGCAAGATTTCCACTGATTACTATCTTGTTCTTGTAGGTTCTCGCTCGGTCCGATATGTTCCGTACTGTTGTCGGTTAACAAATCGGGCATGGACTCGCTGCCGGGACAACAATTCTGAATTTGAATCAACGGGTGAGTTTTTACCGTTGGATTCGATTGTCCCGTTTGCGCGATCGCGACGTTTGGCATGGAAACGGCCGACGGATCGCCACTCTTACCGTTATTATCTTCGATATCAGTCACGGCTTTGAACTTCTTCTTCCGCTTCTTTTTCGAAGCCCAGTAAGAAAGAGCTAAAGGTAAACTTTCGCTTTGCTCCAACTTGCGGTATCCGGTCAAAACGACAGACTCGCTGCTGGTAGATAGGGAAGGACTATCGAAATTCAAATGACTAGAGGAGGGTACATTATTATTATTACAATTGCGCGCGTTGTGTAAAAAACCCACGCTGTCTTCCGCCGCTTTTCTACGATTACTCGGCTTCACCTCGAAATTCAATGTCAGCTGATTTTTTGAGACGCACGATTCACCCGTTTTATTAATATCGAAATTTTTAACCGCTTTTTCTTTGGTGTTGGCTATTAGATTCACGTTTTTTTGAGCATTTGAAACCTCGTCTCTATGTTTCGCTTCTGCTTCCAATTGTTTCACCTTCCCTTCTGACTTTATATAAATGCCGTTCCCGTTCGCATTAATTACCCCCCTGTTTTCAGTCGGTTCGCCTTTATTTACACAACATTCGTTTTCCACACTTACCACCGGCACTAAGCTTTTTATTTTATTTTTATGTAGACGAAGATCTTCGTTAAACTTAGCCGTGTCCAATTGAAACAAACGATTGGGTGAGATGATTGGAACGGTTTCTAAACGCGGGATTCCTCCACCTCCCGCGGAACGCGTTGACTGAAATCGGGTGGCGGCTGTCAATAATCCAGCCGTCAGACCTTCCACCGCTGAAAGACTTCTCGTGTTTCTTATACTAACGACCGACGATCTTCCTCCGATATTTCCCGGCCTACAGCAATTCCCATTGTCACTCGGCATATCTGGAACAATCTTAAATAATTTCGATTCTAATACTTTCATCTTGAAATCTTCTTTAATTCTAGCCAATTCGTCGACCGAGATGGAACTTTTAGGAGGACCGCGCGGTCTTTTGTCGGACGAAGAAGAGCTGTAACTGAATCCCCCGCAAATGGCGTTTTGCCGAACGAGCATGTAACTGTCCATGGAGGTCGAACCTTTCCCTAAAGCTCGGTTATTTCTGTTTTGATTGCTGTTATTAGCCGCGATATTTTTATTTGAGCTATTGATATTGGTAACGTTATTATTATTGAGTTGATGATTGTTTTGATGAACTTCTTCGGTAGAAATGGAGGACTTGGAATTGATACCGGCAAAACACCCCACGCTTTTTTCTTTTTTGACTTTTTCGCGTTGCGGAGTTGGATCACTCTTTCTGTGAAAGTCTCCGGAAGCGAGACTGTTTTTTCCTAACTTACACACTTCGTCATTTTCAACTGATAAGTTTATTTCGCTGGTGCTGATTTGTCCTTTACCTAGTTGTTAATAATTATTAATGAATTGCAAAAATACGGCAATAATTGCAAAAATTATTGCTTACTTATTTTATCGATGTTCAGTTTTCCAACGATTGCTAAATCCTGATAATGGTCTTCAAAAATGATGGGTAAAGTGTCAGGACTTCCATCCATATCTAAACATTCCACTCCCAAAGAGGGTAAAGTAGCAAAATATTTATTTCTACGAATGGATTCGGAAATTCCTAAATATTCTTGATACCTAAGAAGATTAGACACGATTACCAGTTGTTTGATTTTAAATTATTATTTTCTGATTATATTTACGATTGATCGGCGCAGTGAAAAATTGTTTGACGAGGATTTTCGATGACTAGAAACCCCTCCGCAAATCTTTTTACCTACGTGAATATTATTATTTTTTTTTTTTAAAAAAATAAACATTAATAAATTTTGCGTTCGAAAATTTTACTAAACTCTTTGAATATGATGTTCGCGAGACAAATGTTGCTGAATTCGGTCTTTTAACGTAAAGGCCTCTAAAAATTGTTGCCAAAGAATGATATTTTCGGCGCATAATTGAGCAATATCGCTATTTACAACGGCAAACCATTCATCTTCTGCATCAAAATTCTGTAAAAAAATCAAAATTTTGTTAAATCTTAGTAAAAAAATAAATACAGTAAATATAAAATGTGTTGCGTGAGTAAAATGTGTAAAATAAACAGCACTTGGCGAAAAATAATACCAACTTAAAAAAAAATAAGATATTTGAAATTGAGCGGGAAGGAACTATTTTCTTCGTCGCACTCAGCGCGCTGTGTATAATCATGGTATAATTCGGTCGGGCTCACGAATACATAGTTCGCTCAAGGAAAAGTGAAAAAGATGGGCGCGCTAAAATGGTCGTGTTTTCAAGTTGCGAAAAGTTTTTATTGTGCGGGTGTAAAAATAAAAGTTTATCGTGTGACAAAGTTTAATTGTAAAAGAGTACGGTGAAACTTTCCGCGTGAACATGGCAATATATTAGGTAAGTGCCATTCAATATTACTTGCATGCGCAACCCAAAAAGTTTATGGCCATACACTACGTTTTCGACGTGCATCAAAAGTAAAAAAAACAACGTAATAGAACCGAAATTTGAGTTATTAATTCGAAAATGAAGAAAAACTCAAATAAAACGTTATTGTCATGAATCTGAGTCTTTTTTTTACCCTTGTTGTATCCAATCGATTGGAATAGTAGATTTGAGGCCTAGAAACCCTGTTCTGTTGCCCTTTGCATCTCTCCTTTGTAACCAACAAATTTACACAAAAGAGTTAAGAAAAAAATATTACATGTCAGAGAAGTTAATTTTTCTACGTTGACTTTTTTTTTAATACTAAAAATCAGAGTATAAAAAGGGAGGGAATAAAAGCCCACTCACCTTGGAAATTTCTTTTAACTTTACTAGTTTAGCGAAACAATCTGTGATTTCTGAAGAGCAAAACAAAATTATCCAAAAAAACAGTTTGGAATTTCTAGAATTAATTCCATACCTATTTGAAGTTGCTGCCAGGGTGGGAGAAGCTTCATGTACTCTAAAAGTTTATTTTGTAAACTTTCGTACGATGACAAAAGGATTGTACAAATTGTATGATGAACACTGCGCGCCTGACTCAGATATGTAAGAGATGGCGAAGGTTTCATCACCTGATTAATTTTTTTTTGATATCAAAAGAAGAAAAATGTAGCACAGTCTTAACCATAATAATTATTTATAAACACGAGCTTACAACTGTGCCGAAAAGAACGGATTCGAGTGAAGCTGATGGTTGAAAGCGCATGTTTCCTTTGGGACTGCTGTTGGTTGATAACCAGGACGTGGATGTTTTGCTGGATTTAGCACCACTGAAATAATTGGAAACAAAAAAAAAAGTATTATTAATTGATCGAAGGTAATTGAAGGGTGGGGATTAACTTGAGTTGCGGCTGATGAAGAGCGACCAAACAGCCGTGAACGGTGATGCTGACGGCCGACAGATGAAAATAGTCGAAAAGGACGGGCAAGTGATGGTGAAGACCTTTGAACGGACACAGATGGAGTCGTAAAGTGCGAGAACTCACGCACTGGATGGAGTTGTGCTGATCCGGTCCGAATGTCTGCTCCGTGAACCACAATTCCACCAGCACTTGAAAATCTACCTTTTGCAGACATTCCTCGATCTAAATACCAAAACATTTTAGTATCATTTATGAAGCATAAAAGAGTTTCGTGGCGTGATAAAAATACCAAAAAAAATTCTAGAAACGATTAAATTTAACTGACTTCGATCGAGTCTCTAAGTTAATTATTTTAGAGATTTTTGCACCAAGCTTTAGTTTAAAATAATAATGTAACGTCATGAGTTACCAGTGTCAAGTGGGAGAAAATGATTCTCAGATTTGATTCCAAGAAGCTTTTCCCGGTCTCTTTGCCAATTCAATAGGACAATGTTTTATTATGATTTTTTTTTTGCCAAACAACACTTGAAAATTCTTTAGTTTGGCACTATTAAGCACGAGAGCTTAGGTTTTAAAGAGGTTCTAGATTAATCTCAAAACCCGTTAACGGAACGTCGTTAAACGTTATTCGTTTCAGTAATGTTTTTTTTTATTATTATTATTATCACAGTTTATAATTATACTTTTTTATTGTCCACGATGATATGAGCTTTGAAGAGTATAACGTCGTCCAAATTCACTTCTTCGTTCCGATACAGAATTTGAAAGGTTTTACTAACAGCCGTACCATTTACGATGCAAGCCGGAAAAACCAGCTGAGAAGCTATAAGGAATTCGAAATAGAAAGAAAGAAAAAAAATATTGTTAAATGACGTTAACATAACCATAATTTATTTTCGAGTAAACTGATGTCGGCATCTGTTTATTTTCTATGATAACATTTTGATTTGACGTGCGCATTCTATTTTGACAAGTCGACACTTACAGCTTTGAATACTCTTGTCGTTTTTATAATTTGGCAGTGAAATTTCAATTTTGTAGGAGAATTTGGGAGACAATTTTAAACTAGTCCTCACTTGATAATATCTAGAATAAATAGTAGGAGGAAAAAAATGAGAATTTTACATATTTTTTCAAATAATAATAATAATTGTGTACGGAACATACCCTCTCTGAAACAAATCTACGTTGTAGAATTTGTAGAGTTCGATGGAAAATTCGACGGTGGCTTGCGCTTCTCCCATAACTGGTTACGATATAAACAATTATCTCTTAAATTTAAAATCGTTTCTGTCCGTCGATGATAGAAATATACCGAGTATAATAATATATTACGACGGGATTAGCTCATTTCGTAAGGCAATTTGACATCCATGATTCGTCCCCCAATCACATAACGAGGCTGTTATTAATGCCGATCCGCATTCTTAATAAATTATTAATTCTATCAAAACAAGATGAAGAAGAAAAAAAAATAATGATGGGAGAAAATGTGTGGAAGGCCATACCTTGATATTTGAACTGCGTTGTTGTCGCGATGCGAATATTTATTACATGTACGAAGTTGCTGTTTACATATTGGCGATGGAGATTCACAATGTAATTTTTATCGCGTTTTTCACACAATTGGCTTCGTTCGTTAACCACCTGACATTTTATTCACTCGCTCTCGCGCACGTTTTATTTCAGTAAACAGATTGTGTATATTATAATACTTGTCGAGTAAAAAAATAGAAATGTTTATGAGAGAGACGGAGAGAGAGAGAGAGAGAAAAAAAATGTTGATGAGGAAGAGAGAGTTGATCTCCGCTTACGTCTTCAACAGATGATGCTGCTTCGAAGGAGGCTCGCTAGAGGGCGTTGCGTGCCCGTGAAAATGTCGAATTAGGCGGTTGTTATGGTTACGGGATATTAGGTAAACAACCCGTGGTATGTGATCAATTATTATTATTGATGAAATTGTTTGGAGGGAAATGGTGCGGAGTACGTAAAAAGTTATTTAAAAATTTATTTCAATTTAAAAATATTGGAATTTATTTTTTGCTTAGTAAACGAAGAGATAATAAGAAAAAGAGCGGAACATAATGATGGGGAAATATTCTCGTTGGAAGAGTTATCGTTGCATCAATCGTTTATTGAAAAGTAGATTTTAAGATTTTATTTTTTATGTATTTTTTAAAAAAAATTCCGAATCAAATTTTATTATTATAATTATTTTTTTTATTAACGGATATTAGAATCGAACATCTTGATAAATGGTGCCGGGAATTAAAAATTCTGTATCTGCAAGCGAATTTAATATCGAAAATAGGTTCTTTTTCTTTTCCTTTAATAATTTAACTTATATTTTCACACCCTTCATTTGCGTGAGTTCTATGTTTTAATTTTTTTTAAATTTCTTTTAATAAGAGTAAAATTCTAATTTTAATTATGATTACTTTTTTTTTCTTCACCAAAATAAAAGAAAAAAAAATTGTCAAAAATGTTTTTAAGTTAATTAGTTTTCATGTTTGTGTTAAAATAATGTTCTTAAAGCAATTAATTTTGCAACTGTAATTATTATTTGGGATTATTGAACTTGTATTGAACGTATTTTTCCATCAAATTTGAATTGCGGAATGGAAATTCCTTCGCGAAATTGGAGGGTGCTATTTATTATTATTATTATCTAGATTTTTATATATTTCGTTCGTAGAGAATGTTTCTAAATTGAAGAAATTGGAATATCTAAATCTGGCAATGAATAATATAACTCGGATCGAGAATTTAGAAGGTGATAAAAATGCTGAGAAGAAAGTTTTTTTTTTTCTCTTTCTCTAATTTTTTTTCTTTCCCCCATTTTTATTTTTTCGATGAAAGGGTGCGAATCGTTAATGAAACTCGACCTGACTTTGAATTTCATCAAGGAATTATCGAGTGTGCGTCAATTAGCTTCTAATTACAACTTGACAGAATTGTAATATGATTGCAATTTCATTTCATAATAATCCACTTAAATATTAAAACTTTTTATTATTATTATTATTATTTTTTATGGTACGTACTTACCATTATGAAATGGGTCTGGGGAATTTTTTTTTTTTTCTGTGTTTTGTTTTGGTTAAAGGTATCTCATGGGAAATCCCTGCGCAACGTATGAAGGTTATCGTGAATATGTACTGGCAACTTTACCTCAGTTAATTGTAAATCTTTCTAAATCAATTTTTTTGACCTGTTAATTCTTAGAACCCTTCTTTATTTAAAAAAAAAAAAAAAAAATTGTTAGAGTCTTGACGGGCAAATAATTAAATATTCGGAAAGAATTTTAGCGAAAATTGTAAGCCAATTTTTTTAAAATGAATTATGATGAAAAAAGATGAAATCGCGAAAAAAAAAAATTATTTTTTTGTTGTTTCTTTAATAAATAATTAGAACTTCGCTAAAATTTCAACGGCTATCGAATTGTTAGAAGCGAAAAATGACGTCAGCGTCGGTGATACAACGACGGTTGATGATGATGATAACGTTATGTAGGCTTAAAAACATTTTTCGGCCGAGATTTATGAAATACTTTTGTTAACGTTGAATTTTTTTAAAATATATTTTATAGGTTTTGGACGAAACCGAGTCAAAATTCGCCCGAAAATAGATGGAAAATGTACGAGATGGCTCAGAAAGCGGCGGAAGAGAAAACGGCCGGTAAAACTATAAGTTCTGGTTCATCATCGGCCAAGAAGGAACGGTGTTTGGTCACGAAAGAGGGAAGGCTACTCAACTTCAACGAACCTAAGTTAGCAACACACATTAATTATAGGATTTTTATTTGTTTTGACAGTAACATGTTTATTGATTTTATTTTTATTTTAGAGTTGGTTTTAAATATATAGACGACGATTTAGTCGACGGCTTCTTGAAATTGGATATCGCGGTTTTTAAGTAAATTTTTAAATGAATTACAATTATATTATGAGTTTGTGATGAAATGAATTGTGAAACGTTAGCAGTATGAAATTTTCAATACAGAATAACAAATTATTACTGCATTTTGAAAGTTTATTTATATTGTAAATCAATTTTTTTTCGAATTTATTTGCAAAATACTTTTAAATTGAAACTCCCATTTTTATAAATTTAATTTTTTAAAAAAATATGTTAATTGCAATTAATTCATCAACTCCGTATTAATTTTTTTTCCAAACAACTAAGCGAGATGAAATCTATACTGATTGTTGTTTTTTTTTTTGTTATTGTTCTAGATACCTTGACACATCTCTTATCAAAGTAAATTTGGAGCCGAATTATGTTCAGATTGAAATCAAAGGAAAAGTGAGTTTAAAACATGAGCTGATTTTTTTAAGGTTGCGTTATGAGAATTATGATAACAGTAGAGAATAATAATAATTTGTATTTTAGATGCTGCAATTAGTATTTCCTTGCGAGATCAAAGTGGAGCAATCGAAAGTTGAAAGATCTTCTACAACGGGTCATTTACTGCTTACAATGCCTAAGGTGAGCCTCACTTTTTAAATTCCTATAAAATTCTAAGTTTGCAAAAAAAAAAAAAAAAATAAGAGAAAAAAAATGTTTAAAGAACCTATACTTTTTTTTTTCTTCTTCTTTTTTTTGGGACAAAATTCGAAATTAGGTTGCTGATATACCGGTAGTTGAATTGAAACACCTTAAGAATGAATAGGAATTTTTTTGGTTTAGAAATTGAGATGGTCAACTCAATTTGTTTGTTGTTGTTCTCTTCGTTCTACTGACGTTCCAACCTACGAGCTTTATTATTTTCCTTTCTCTTTACGTAAATATATTCGATTATCCGTGTTTTGCGGAATATCCGCTGTAGGTTAAAAAATTACGATTGATAAACAAACCTTTTTCCAATAGAAAAAAAAACCAAGATTAAAAATCGAAATGTGAAAATTTAGGTTAGAAACTCCTAAAACTTAATTAAAAATTTATTTAATAATAATAATATTGGAATTTAAAAGTGAATTTACCATTTAATTAACCGTTTTTTTTAAAAAAGTGTGAAGATAAAAGGTGAAACCGAACAATGCAAGCGATGCATGGTTTGCTGTAATTAAAATTAAATTAAACTTATTGGTTTTTATTGCAGTTCATTTTAAAAAATTTTAACACACCGGTACCGTAAATTCTGAAATTTTTGGAGTAAAATTCTGTTATAGGATGTTTTAACAAAAATACATTTTGTTTGTTATACAAACGGTAATAACAATTGATCCCTCGTATTGAAAAACAACAATAAATGCATACCGATATTGGTTATCATAGAAAACTGTACTTGTACAGCGCGGATCCGGCTCTTTTGAAGTTGTGAAAAACCTTGAAATACTTTCGATAAATCCTGTTATATGAGAGTTTATTGTTAGAAATTTGCGTTTTTAGCTTCATTTTGTGGATTACGAGGGGGGAAATCATTTTCTTTACCTCTCCGGATAATTGAGAGTCTACGGTATTAAGAATTGAAGGGGGGGGGGAAAATGTAGACGGATGTTGCGATTTGGTGAAATATTCATACGTAAAAAAAAGTGGCTCGCATGATGGAAGCAATGGTGTTAGTGATGTTGACGACCTCTGGTGATTGACGTGCGATTGTGCTCAGTGTCATTGCCACTACACGTGTTCATGTACACACAAAAACGTTTTTTGTTGGTTGAGGAACTTGAGGGAGAAGTTAGGTTAGGAGTAAAGGTAGTAAAGGAGAGAGGGAGAAGGGAGGGTATGGGTGGGGAAGAAAAAAAAATAGAGAGAGAGAGGGTAAAGTACCGATGAAAACAAATTGGATTTGACCTGGTTTTTTTTTTATACAGTATTTCCGTCTTTATATTCCTTAGATACTTTTTTTTTTAATATTAAAATCAAATTTTCTTCTATTTTCGCCGCTTCATTTCCGCTCCTCTTTTCTCCTCGATTTTTTTTATGACACATTTAATGACGCGTAAGAAAACGATGGTGTTATGTAACAGCGTTTCCCAACCGGGGTGTCGCGGTACATCATTCATCTTGGAAGAAGTGTCTAATTGAGATAATTATTCGAATAAAATTATCTTTTTTAGCAGCAAAAAAAAAAAAAATGCATTTTAATGTCTCATTTTAGCATTGAAATTGAAGGATTTTTTTGTTGATAAAATGTTTAATTTTTTTTCATAGCAAAATTGTTAGCATTTTTAGTATAATTTTAACATTTTTGGACAAAATTTATTACTTATTTAAATACTTTTAGTAACGTGTAACCTTTTTTGTTTGTTGTTAATTTGCACTTGTGCATAGCTGGATAGTATAAAATGTACTCGTAATACCGTAATAATTGTATTAGTGTAGGCCGTGACGCAACAAATGTTTGAGAAGCTCTCATTATAATATTATTATGTATAATTTTTCACCTAGAAATTGTTGAACTCGTTCTTCAGCGCTTAAATTTTTAAGTAGCAAACTCATTTGACTTTCTAAAATCGGCGCGATTGCTGTCGGTCAATTGTGTACGATAAGTTATTTGAACGATCTCGTATTTTTGGAATTGTGAATAAAATTAAATTATAGGGTGTAAGCCAAACTAAAAGAAAATTTTCCCGAGCGGGCGACGTGTCGGTGAAATCGATTTTACGAGTACAAATTTAATAAGAAAAAAAAAAAAAAAAATGAAGTCGCCAATTACATTTAAAAAAAAAAAGAAAAAAAAATTGCTGGGTAATTGACTTCCGTTAATTGAAAACGAATATTTCTCGAAGCTAAAAGTTTCAGTTTTAATTTTCTTGACTACCGGGTATCAATTATTTAATTTTTTTTTTTTATTATAAATTTGGACCACTAATAAATTCATGAACATTAGGTTTTATGGTAACAACTTTTTGATGGCAAATCTAAACAAAGAAATTTAAACAAATTACCAATTAATAAGAAAATTAAAAAAAAAATGTAAAAGTTTAATGCAAAAAAAAGTACAGTATTGGAAGGTAGAAATTTTATGCCGGTGATTCTTGACACGTTAAAAGATAATTTTTTTAATAAAAATTATTTGTCAATACTTTTACTACACATTGCAATAGCTTTTGTAACCCTGTTTAATTTCTTAAAAATCTCACTTTTTAAAAATCCCACGACATCTTACACAAAATTTGCGGTTAAGTTTGCGGGGGTGTCAAAACCGAACGGTAGTATTACGGCA
This sequence comes from Polydesmus angustus, assembly GCA_034698085.1. Classification (NCBI taxonomy): domain Eukaryota; kingdom Metazoa; phylum Arthropoda; class Diplopoda; order Polydesmida; family Polydesmidae; genus Polydesmus; species Polydesmus angustus. The sequence goes on along the minus strand of JAQGAY010000515.1, from coordinate 14,364 downwards.
TTGTAAACAAGGTAATTTGCGTGCGATTTAGGAAACGATTTAACGGGTTTAATTTCATGAGGTTTTAGTAGGATGGAGATGTTTTGTTTATTTTTTGAAATATAATGAGGGTTTTTAAAGAGGTATCTCGACGTAATAAGAAGAACGATGTTGGGCGTTGATAAAGCGCATGCGTATTGCCCTCCTGACTTGGATTTTTTTTTTATTTTAAAATAAAATCAGTGATGGTAGTGGCAGTCAGGTGTATGTGTATATGTACAGTATTATATGTACCTTGTTTCGACTTCATTGACCGGTTTTTTGATGAGCTTTGCCATCAGCTAAAGGGTTAAAGAACCCATTTTTATTCAAACACCAACTCATAAATTATACTCTTTTTTACTGTACTTAAAATACAATATAATAAAAAAAAAACTCCAATCTAAAATGAGACTTCTTCGGACGTGGAATTTTGAGAGAGAAAATTATTTAACGTTTTTTTAAAAAGTATTAATTATTCCACGCATGCGCACTTATTTACGTGTAGAAAGAGTTTATTTTCATCATGCGTGGAGCAAAAAATAAAATAAACCTGTTAAGAGATTTAATTTTACACGTTGACCAACGGTTTTGACTGGTAATTTATTAAAAATTAAAGCAAGATTTTCGGGAGAAACTCGATTTAAGATTAAAATTTATGACTTTTTGTGGATTTTTATTTTCAAGAAAAGAAACGTTTAATGAAAATTAAAATCTCGGAAAATCTTGTGTTTATATTTAAAAAAAAAATCGAAAATGTTAAGGGGGTGTTTGTGTTGTTGCGCAAGACGAGGATGGAGTGATAGTGTTATCATATTTTTTTATTTATTCGTTTTTTATTACTATTTTGGGTTGGATGTAGGTCAGTATAGCGAAATGACGACGTTTGTCGCCGACGTCGTTTTATGCGTTTCTATATTATTCGGCACTACATTATCATGTCAAGTACCACATGCGTGTACCGTACTCACTACAACAACCGCCAGGTGGCTCAACTTATCTAGTTTAGTATAAATTATTACAGTCCCGTTTTTTTTCTCTCTTTCCATTTGTTTGTTTGCAATTGTACCTGGTTAACGCCACCGTTTCAAAAGCGACACAAACCTTGATTTATCTATTAAAAAAATTGGAGAGAGAGAGAAAAAAATATTATTTTTAGAGAAGCAAAAGAATTATTGGGAAGGATGGATAGAGGAGAGTGGGTCATCAGCACCAAGATCGAAAATAAAATTAATATTTTGGTTAATCTGGTTTTATTCGGATCTCAGTTTGTTATTGCATGGGACTAAATCTAGCTTGTGGCGACGACAAAGCCGTTAATAGATAAAGCAGACTTTTGATTTTAAAAAAGCTGTTTTAACTACGAGAAATCTTATATGAGGACAATTAATCTCGTTTAGTAAAACTCATTATATCTTTCATTTAAGATTTAGGAATTCAGGTACGATAAAATATTAAAGAAAATCGGTTTTAAGGACTAACTGCACTAAAAATCAATTTTTTTTATTAGATTTGCCAGAAGATCTAGTTTAATTTAAATGTCGATTTAAACTGATTTTAGTTTGCTATACGATGTGACTAAATCCATATTGCTTTAGTAGGTTAAAAGTAGGCGAATTTGTAAATTGGTTACGTTTTGATCTTATTCTAAGCAAAAGTTGTTTCAACTAAATCTTGTTTATGAAAATTTTAATTGCGTTCGATGAAAACTATCTTATTTTGCTACCAAAAAAACTTTCAAATCAGGATTTAGGAACTAAATCTAGATTTTAGAAATTCTATGGTATCGCTTTACGTCTGTTCATTTTGCATCTTCTTATTTTTCCAAGTTGCGCCTCAATTTTGCTTTATTTTTGATTTTAAAAATCTTTTTGTGATCAATAAAAGCGGATTTTTATGCGACCCATATTTTTTTTTTCTAATACTGCCGCGCGCATTTTAAATTTTAAAACCATATAATTATATTTATATGAATGGAAAAGTGGAATTTACAGGTAAAAAAATGGTATTTCGGGATCGTATGTTCCATATTTACATGGTTTCCTATTGTAAATCCGGTAGAGGTTATATTCTCTGCGAAATCCAAGGGAGCTCTGGGTACAACTTCTCTTACAAAACAGCTTCTTTATGACGTTCTATTAACTTAACTCTATCCTAGCTAGAAGCTATATAAACAATGTATCCATTAGTATCTGAGAATTTAATTTTATTACGAAAACTTCGGCCGCAATTTTATACTGTACATGTATTAATTAATTTTAACCTTGTTAAAAGAGAACACCTTCTTTTTTTGTTGCTATTGTAGACTCATCTTATTATTTTTTTCAAGTGAAAATGCAATAACACCTTTTCCTTGTTTTTATTTTCTTAACCTCGAGATAAATTACATTGTACGAGTAAGTTAATTTCATCATTTTGTTTCAAATTTCGGAATGTGAAAAAAAAAAAAAAAAGATTGGTTTATTCGGTGGCGGCGGCGGCGACGAGGACGTCAACCTAATTAGTTAATTAGCTTATACGTGTAATAGTAGTAACTGAACGGATGATTTATTATTTTTATTAAATAATTTGTACAAAAATATTTTTTTTAAATTATTTATTTTTGGCGAAAAGTCGAAAGTTGATTGAATAATCGATATAACGGATACGAAGAGAAAGATATTTTGAAAGTGGAGAAAAAGGATACGAAAATGCATTAAAATAAAATTCAAAATGTTTTAATGAAGCCAGAGGTGGGTGATGACGTCATTAGTTCTCGCGTGTGCGTGTGATAACCTTAGGCTGTTGTTTTTCTCTCGTTTTCGTGAATGAATCAGAATAATAATAATATCGTACCGTATAATTAAATATTAATAATAGTAGTTAATCCGCAAAAATTAATTTAGTTTTAAAGCAAGTTTTTTCTTCTTCAATTATTATGGTAAAATCTTATAAATTCAAATGAATGAACTTTACTTTTTTTTATTAATTCAAATTAAAAACTTGTTCTTAATAATTTTTCTTTAATATTTTTGATAGTTTTTATGAGCGCATTTCGCGTGTTTTGCTTGTGTAGTTTTAAATTGGAATTGTGTTTTAAATAGTAAAAAAACTTTTTATATGCATTTAGTGGTTGCATTACGAAGTCAATAAACTACGGTGAAATGTTTTGGTAAATAAGATTAGTTTAGCGAACATTTTTTGGTTTCTTGGTGAAAAATATCTGGTTAAAAATATCAACGTCACCAAGCTTTTAATTGGCGTTTTACTGAAAATCAACGAGTGATGCTTATTTGGTTGTTTGCAATCCATCTCGAGAAGTTATCGAACAATAATTTTGAGAACTTATCTGACAATTTGGAAAAGTTATGTAACAATTATAAAAATATTTCACTATAGTTAGTTTTGTTTTATAACAATTAAAATGACTTATGTCGAGCGAGATTAAATCAAATTGGTATTTTAAGGAATAATTAATGATGCTTACTTGATTATTAGGATTTTTTTTAGGAAGTTTGTTAAGTTTTCTTCCAATTTAGTGAAGTTTTTCATCAATTTTCCATTAATTTTGGAAAGTTTTTAGTAAATTCTGTATGAGTTTTGGGAAGTTTATTTATTAAATTTGGGATGTTGTTTGTCTTTTTAGAGAAGATTTCGATCGATTTAAGAGAGATTTCCGTTATTTTATAGAGGTTTTCTATGAAGATTTGGCAGTTGCCTGTGCATTTTGGTAATGTTTTGATTTTGGGTTCTTGTATAATTTAAGAAAATTTTCTATAACTTTTAAAAAACTTCTATAAATTTTAAAAAACTTCTATAAATTTTAAAAAACTTCTATAAATTTTAGAAAATCTTCTATAAATTTCAGAAAATCTTCTATAAATTTCAGAAAATCTTCTATAAATTTCAGAAAATCTTCTATATAAATTTCAGAAAAGTTTCTATAAATTTCAGAAAATCTTCTATAAATTTCAGAAAATCTTCTATATAAATTTCAGAAAAGTTTCTATAAATTTCAGAAAAGTTTCTATAAATTTCAGAAAATTTTCTATAAATTGAAGGATTTTTTCTACAAATTTTGGAAATTGTTTTTACAATAGCGAAAAATTTTCCACTATAACAAAATTTTCAAAAATTGCGGCTGTTTCTCCACCAAAAAAATTTGTTTTACCGAACTTTTACAGTTTATCTCGCATTTGAATGTACATCACGAAAAAAGCAGAAGAAAAAGAAAAAAAAAAAAAAAAAGTAATGTAGGCTACGCGAATGGTCCGTCTTTGATTTTTTCTCCGTTTGTTAAGTGGGTTGGTTAATCCTTGTCCACGTGACCTGCAGTGGTTCTGAGGTGAAGAGTGGGTAGTGGGCGGTTGTGGTAGGTGAAGAAACCGGCTTCACACAGTCTCTCATTTTTACCTTCGCATTCACCTGTTCAACTGAGCGTCTTCGAGCCGAGCGCAAAAGCTTCCTTCATCTCCGTCACCGTACAACCTTGTTTTTTTTTTCGACTTCTCGGCGGTTCGTCTGCCAACATCCTCCCGCAGGTGGAAAAAAGAAAAAGAAAAAAATTCAACGGTGTTCGTGCGAGATTTTTTGGTTTCGGAGGAGAAAATAATATTGTGTCGAGGTTCTAACGATAAGAAACACATGGCCTTTTCAATTACGACGGAAATACGCCGGAAGTTTGTTGTCGCGTGGATTGTCAAAAGTCGATGAACGTCTTCGAGACTTTTAATCAGTTATTATCGATTCCGTTCGATTGATTTTGGTGGATTTTTAAAATCCCATCCTTAAAGTTTTTGTGTGGAAAAAAATTATTATAATTTTAACAATAATTATTATTCTTCGTTTATACCGGTATATATATAAAAAAATATTCTACGTTAAAAAAAATGGTTCATCTAAATAACGTGGAAGAACAAAACGTCGCCTCTAACGGTACGTACACATTACGTGATTTAAATTAATTAACGTGACGTCAGACGTGATTCGGTCAGCTGTAATAATAACGAGTTATTTTTATGATACCGTTTTTTTTATGAAAGGGTTGTAGGAACTTAAATCAGCTCGTTGCACTGTGAATTTTGTTTTACTTTAGAATTTTTTTGGAACTACGGTAGTAGAACAGTAAATTTTTCTGAATTATAAAGAATTTCGTGGTATTGTGCAGTGAACTTCGTAATAATAATTGTTGTCATGTTTTTGGAACTTCTTAGCACAGTAAATTTCGTTGTGTTTGAAAATTCGTGGAACAGCAAATATTGTTAAAGCAACAATTTTGTTTACTGTACTTATAATTTCGCTATATCGGAATTTTGTAGTAAAGTGATACCAAAAGTTATGTACTTTTTATGAATTTTTAGTTCCGAGAATTTCATAGAATTTCGTTGTAGTGAAAATTTCTAAGCACAAACCGATAATTTCGGAGTAATTGACAGTTAAATTAATTTTGATATATTTTAAAATTTAATTTTTTTTTCTTGAATAATTATTGCGTAATGTTGCAATGACGTAATATTATATCATAGGCTGATTTAGCGTTGTTTACATAGACGGAAATGGTAAAAACCATACAATTACCATTATATTGAGTTTTTTTTTTTCATAGGTTTTTTAAACTTTTAAGTTTTTTTTAATGTTGAATTAACATGGATTTGATTATTCTAGAGGTTTTTTTTTGTTTTATAGTTGACGTCACACGATAACGATGATTTAAACACTTTAGTGCGAGCAGGGATGTGTGTTTACTCTTATAATATATCAAATTTTTTTTTTTAAGTTTTAAGTACCGGTACTATATGTCGGAAATTAAGAAGGGGAGAAATGAGTACAGGTTGTGGCAAAAAATGATTAACGAATGAATAATATTAAAAAAAAAAAAGTTAGTGGGGGGCAATTGGAGATAGTTGTTGATTTTTTAATGCGGCACTCTGTATGTTTACGTGTGTGACAATTTTGCTGTCGTTGAGAGAAATGTCAATTAGGTGCGAATGAGTTCTACTGACACATTCACACGCCGAGTAAGTGCGGCTCAATTTTCACGCAAACCTCATCAAAAGTTTTGATTAAATAGAAAAAAATTTGAAACGCGGTAATAATTTAGTTGCCAGGCAATGTGTTAATTTCGATTTTATCGGTAGCAACAACATAGTTTAGTAATAAGAAAGTTAGATTAGCGTTAAAGTAGTTCAGTAGGTAGGTACAAAAGCATTAAGTTTACCCGAAATTTCTCAGAATTTGAATGATGGCGCTGTTTTGACGCGGCAGTATCCTTGAGCCGAGATCGCGGATCATTTTATTTATATTTTTCTTAAATAAATAATTTTACTCCTGTGTTCATTTTTTATTTACTGACATTTTTTATTTTTATTTCGTTTTAATTATCTTATTTAATATTGGCGGTTAAAAAAAAGTTTTGATATTAAATTGTGAGTTTACAATCCTTGAGTTTCTTTTTTTTTTTTTTTAAGTTAGTAAATACAAAAAAAAAAAAATCAAATTTAACTAATTAAAATTAGGAAAACAAATGGTTTTATTTTTTTTTTCTTACCTTGAAGGAGGCTTGTAAATATTATTCCGAACCGCAAAGCGGATGTTTGAGTTGTTATTAAACTTTATGGGTTACTTGATTTAAATATACAGCTAGTCAACAATATCAATATTTTGCTTTTATAACGAGGTTTTCTTTTAAAAATAATATTATGTATACAGGATATGTCAATGAATTAAATTAATGTTTTCTATCAACATTTACAGCATTAATTACATTGAAATTTCGTTATAACTTACACATGTTTTGCTGCGCTTTCAAGTTTCGTAATAATTATTGAAATTAATATTCTTTAAATTTACATTTCAAGTACAAAATGCAAATGACTATTTCGTTTAAGCTTCGGTTTAATGTTTTAAAATACTGTACACATAATGGACAACAAATTCTTTACTCGTTCAAATTTCGTTATGCAAAAATACTACTGAACTATAAAGTTTGGTGATTGAAAATTTGGTTATATCAGAGGTTTTGCAGTTTTTACAAATTGATATTAAAAATACACATAATAATTACTCGGTATTTTTAAGGTTTTACCGTTCTTAAAAGCTCTAATAATTACCATTAAAAATAAGCACAGTTGTTTTACTAAACTTTAAGGTTACGTGATGCTAAAAAATACACCTAGTAGCGTAGAATTAATTAATATTACCGGTATCTTTAAAACATTTTTTTTTACGAAGTTTGATCGTGCTTTAAAGCTTCATAATTGACATAAAAAGTGCATAAATTATAATGAAATTCATTACCTTTTTATATTTTTATTACAGTATTTCAATATTTAATCGTACTGTACTATAAAAAAATTTAAATTTTATTAACGATTACTGTACCTTCCTCATTACTTTAAATTTCGTTATAATGTACTGTACAGAGGTTTTTTTTACCGTAATTCAGAGTTTCAAAATAATATTGACATTTAAAAAAAAAACTATAATCCACATAATTTATAATTAAATCGGTTCGTGCGATTTCGTTGACTCGGTCGCTGTTGTTGTTGATTTTTTTTTTTTTGCATAATTATTTTGTAAACGATATTTTAGGTCAAACGGAAAACAACTTTTATTAGGATATATTTTTTTCTTATTCTTCTTCATCCATCGAATGAAAAAATTTTAAAAAAAGTCAACGTCAAATTTAGATTAAAAACTAAGGCCATGTTCACACGATGACCAAAACAAACAACAACAAAAAATGGTGAATTTTTTAATAATTGAATTAAACAGAAACTGTCAAATTACTTTTTTTTTTAAAAAAAAAATGAGCGTTGCATATTACAGGTGTATCGATCGATCAATAGATTATAACGGAAGTAACGGTTTCGGAGAGGTCAAGAATTTTAATAATAATTCTCGTCGTCCTATTTGAGGTCACGTGACATTGCGAGAGTGCAGAATAATATTGGTGTCGAGAGTGAAACTAGGAATTGGAATCACGCTTTTACCGTTGGAAACCGTAGTTTGGGTGTAGGGGAATGGGTGGACAAGGGTCATACAATGGGCAGTGTTTTTGGCAGCGCTCGTCGCTCTGTGTTTTTGTTGTTGTTGTTTCCTACTAATCGCGTTCTATTTTTAAACACATAAGCCACTTAGCTAAGAATTTATATGACCCGTACAAACAACAAGGTTATTGTTTTTATTTTTGGCCACTATCCTCTTCTCTTCACCTACTAACTACTTGTACGCACCGAATTCTGTCGAAGAACAACGCTACTTTTTATGGTTCCACTTTTTTTGGTTTTTGTTAGTAAATACAGTACTTAGATTGGATTTATCGATAAAAATCTAAATTTAGATTTGAACATTGAAAACTGATTGTTTACAGTTTTGGTAGCAATATTAGATTTCCAGAAACAAGATTTAAGTTTCAAATAAAATCTAAACTTACACGAGTTTTTTTTTTTTAAAAAATCTGGATACCGTATAAAGTTTTGTTAATGCAAAGAGGTACAGCATTATTAAATGCGGATTACATTTTCCGAAAACAAGATTTAGTAATTTGATGTTTTTTGAAAATACAGCATTTTTTTTTTGGCGATTAAAACAGATCAAAATAATGTCAACAGCGTTTTGAAAGAAAAGAAGTTTTATTAAACGAGATTAACTTTCTGGTAAACAAACATTTATTTTTTCGGGAATGATTTTTTTTTTGGAACGAGATTAAACCTTAAGCGAGTTTAAGATAGAGAGAATAAAAGTGTTATTGACCACAAAAGAGGTATGGGGATTAAATATTCATAAACAATATTTATTTTAGTCAAAGCGATTTATGGAACAAGATTTGTCAAGAAATGTCAAAAATCTCCGCGTTTCAAACTTTCCCATCCTGAGGCCAAGCTTTGTGGCTGTTCCTGGCCCTACCTTGCCTGTCTATGTGGGGACGGCGCCATTTATAGACTGTGCCCCGGGCGAAACTTTTTTTTTTTCTTCACAAGGCTCTACAATTTACACCACAGAGTACTGAGTGCACAAACGGTCTTAATATGGTCGAAGAATTTGACCGCTTTTTTATCAGAGGTGAAATTCGTGATAGTCCGCTCTCACTGCCAATGCTACGAGTGCTCGGTTAAGTGTGACACGCAGGTAAATATTGATTTAATGAGTTTCTAATTAATCTTAAATTAATTATTGTTTTTGTGCACTATTGATCCGTGAAATGCATCGAGCATGATATTCATTCGGTATGTGATCGACGCGTTAGGTGGCTGAGAATGACCTTCTATAGTATGCATGGAGTTCTCCTATGTTTTGAGTTTTGACCCTTTTCCTACCTGCCATTTTGACGTTCACGTACCTAAAGAGGTGAAACAACCTTTTTAGTAAGCAAAAAAAAAAAAAAAAAATATTGGGAGTAGAAAAATGTCGATCGATTCAATCGGTTATTACCACATTTTGTTTAAGACACTATTTTATATTCAATAGCTACTGCATGCGTTTGATAAATCGGTAATTTACAACTGCATGTATTGTATTAGGTTTATCGTTTAATTTACTACAAAATGAAAATGTTAGACCTCTGAACCAATGGCGGATATCAATTCCCTAGGGATTCGTTAGTCATTGTTTTTGTTTTGATTTTGGGGTTAAAAATCTTTTTCGAGTGTCATTTGACAACACTATGGTGAGTGACTGTGGCGCTTTGAAAGTTATATTGGCGTTTGCCATTGCACGAGTCAATTTTATAATTATACGAGTATACAGTAGTTATATCACCTGACGTAAATAGTTAAGGAAAATTATTATATATTATTATTATTTTTTGGAGTTTCTGCTAATTTTTAAAATATTAATTTAGCGTACATCGTATGAGAGCTTATTTTGTAGAATTTAAAAGTTTTTTTTTTTACCTTGATTAATTAAATTAACCGGTAAAGTTTTAAAAACTTTTTGACATGCTAAGTGCCGGTAGCTTTAAAATCAAATAATTATATAGGTTTATGGGGATGGAAAGGATGTTTTCAGCGGCAAACATCTTTTTTACAACGTGAATACTAATTAAAATGTTTGGGTAATCGTAACGTGCCATAAATTATTAGCTCATTGTTATTCTGATCAGGTAAAACAGAAGAATTTTGCTCGCTTCGTCGAATTTTTTTTCAATAATTTGGGATTAGAAATCATCAACGTTTTCGCATTTTTTTCCCCTATAACTATTCATCTTTTTTTTTTTGGTTGTTGCTGAAATTCAGGTAATTTTATAATAAATTAATTCTAAATTACGTGGAGGTGATTTTCATAATAGCATTTTAGGGAATTTAAAATCAGACGTTTATGAAATTATGTAAAATTAAAGCGCACAGTGACAAACTACAAGTAAAATAATTCATCGCAATTTAAAATTTATATTTGGGCTACAACGAATTTTTATTTTTTAATGCGAAGAAAAGTGAGATTTTTTTAAAACTTAGAATAACGAATATTTATTTGAGTAAACATCTTAACGGATATATTTAAGGACAGCATAAAGAATAATAATTATTATTAGTGTTACTATAACGATTTAAAAAAAAAAGATTTATTGATATAATTATAACGAATTTTCTCCTTGAAATACGTTATACAAAGATTGTACTGAACTTTTATGGAAAAGTTTTTATTAACTAGCAAAAAATAATAATAATAATACTATTAAACGCCATTTGAAATTTATTTATTCTTTTGTCCTTGTAATTGTTGTCATTTACGGTGCGGTATTTAAATGAATAAAAAGAAATATTAATTAACGTCGATTGAATTTAAAAGCCAAGGTTTTTTTATTATTTTTTTTTTTAAACTTCATTGTTAATATAAATTACTAATAATGATTTTATTATTTAATTCGACCATTTTGAATTGGGTGAGGAAAATATCGTACGATAGTGATTATAAAAAAAAATTGGTTTCGAACCTCAATAATAAAATGGAAATCGAGATTTGGTTTAATAAACTAGTAGTTTTTAAGTAAGCGTTTAGAGGTCAATCATGGTGGACGTAATCTAATTTGTTCGTAACCCGAAGCAGACTTGTTTTTTTTTTTTACGCGTTACGGTAATATTGTTATCGAGGCTATTGCAGCGCAGATTGGAAAGAGTGAGCCTATGGTAGTTACTGTACGATTGCCCTCTCGTGACCAGATGACCACTTTCAACATTATCATTCTCTCCATCGATCTCTTCGGAGAAAAAAATGCGCTTACAGGGAGGCGCTGATTTTCATTAACCAATCATTTTCGTTGCCATCGCATTTCTAAATCTAGATTTAACTAGCTTTATAATAGTTTTTGGTGGCATCAAAAGAAGCAAAACTTATCCAAATAAGATTAAATTTAATACAGGGTCGTGACGTGATATGATGCAAAGAGGCAATTGCATCAGGCGCCACCATTTGGGTCGCCAAATTGTCACTTAAAAATTTTTCACAAAAAATATTTTCTCAAAAAAAATTTTCACAAAAAATAATTTAAAATTTTTTTTTCCTAAAATAAAATTTTTCACAAAAAACATTTAAAAAAATTTTCACAAAAACATTTCAAATAATTTTTTTCCTAAAATTAAATTTATCAAAAAATTTTTTTCACAAAATAAAATTTCTCAAAAAAATTTTCTTTAAAAATTTTTCTCATAAAAATTTTGTCAAAAAAAATTTACGGTACCGGGTATCTCAAAAAAAATTTCACAAAAAAAATGTTGTCAATAAAATTTTTCACAAACATAATTTTCTCAAAAAAAATTTTCTCAAAAAAATTTTTAAAAAAAGTAGCAGATGGGAGCGCCATTTTGAACGCTTGCATCACATTGAAAAAATCTACCACACAGCCATGATTAAATAAGATATCAACATTGAGTTTTTAATTCATTCATAAATTTCATTTGTTTTTCTGTTAATCTTTTTGATGTATTTCTTAATCTAGATTTGGCGATTAAAACTTGATTTAATTTTCTGAGTGCATGAACACGTAATAGGGATGATACTCTGGTCTTTTGAGGGTCTCTGTCCTTATAAACATGAGTTATAGGTCGGTCAGGATGCGACAGCAACAAAGCTACTGTATTCGGATAATCGAGGGTTTTGTTGAGACGTAAAAAAATCGGACTGTCCGTATACGTGTTGGAAATGGGCGGTGACGAAATTCTTTATTATTGTTATTATTAAAGCACTCGAAACGGCAAAGTTAGAACGAACGAGATTGGCGTATTTATTATGCTTGTAAGGAAATAAATTAGCATAGTGTTATCGAAATAGGGAAATAATAAAAGGAGTTAAAACGAGTTAGGAGGCGACGATGGCGACTCGCAACGGAAGTTGTTGCGTCACAGCTATCGTGATAAATACATAAAGACGGGGAAAAGGAACGACCTTCACATTCAATTATTGTTTTCCACGTGAAAAACAAATTGTTTACCTGCTTTATTTAATCTTACAATCATCATTAAATGCAAAAGTAGTTTTAATACAAAAAAAAAAAAAAAAAATGAATCGAATGACGTTGGAATCAAGGAGTCATTATTACTTGTTGTTATAGTATTTGAAAATTATTAATAATTTTATAGTTTTATAATAGTCTCGTGATTGGTTAAATGACGTGTTAGGAGAATTTCCACCGCTAGAGGGAGATGGAATAAATATTTTGTTTTTAGCGGAGTCATTACTAATGTCGATACTTCAATGTCATACTCACAAACACAAAAGAAAATCTTACATTTTCTATTAAAAAAAAATTTTTTAGAAAAAAAGAAAACGAATTGCACTTTATTCGCTTTAGTTTGTGTGATTAAAAAATAAATAAATAAAATAAAAAACAAGGACAAAAAATTAATGTCTGCGGTTTATATCGTGTTTGGTGGCGCCGCCGCTTGCTGCATATTTTATTACTTGTTTCTTTTCCATTCAGTTCTCCCATAACAATATTTACTATTTTTAGATTTGTGCTCCGTATTAATATTCTCCGATAATTGTGATTTTGTGAACGATTTCTATTAATTTTATATGTGGGGGAAAATCGAATGCTTGATTGCATTTAGCGCTCAATCAGCTGTTATTCAATGCTTATTTAATGCGAAGTTTCTGCATACGATATTAATATTATTAATGTAGTGTCAAGTAATTACGAATTTTACACGTTTGCGGGCATTAACTAAAGTGGCGACATGCATCTAATTTTATATAAATCTCGTTTTATTCTGAGCTCTAAAAATAGATTAAGATTAGAACAAAAAAAAAAAAATTCTGGATTTGAGCATGCGCAAATAATTATTTATACTGGTTTTCGTATGTTTTTAAATGGTGGTCATGCTAAATCTTGTTTTTCATTTCTCTAATTTTTCCGGGAAAACTTGAAAAAAAATCGCCTAAATCTCTTAAAACTTTTTTAATCGAGATTAAGTTTTTATTTATTACTCCGTATTTTTTTAACCTAAATTCAAAAAAGCGATGGCTGAAGTTACTAGTATTATAATTATGTAGTGGCGTTGGGAAGTTGACTTTACCTGTGTGTGGTAAAGAATGTGCGTAATTAATTAATAAAACGTGATTAATTAAAGCGAGGAAATGTTTAATCGCCGAAACGGTTTTTTTTGTGTGTGTGTAGAAATCGTAGACAACGTCATCATTTTTTGCTGTTAATAATTAACAGACCGTTGAAAAAGCTGTTCCGTGATGTAATGTCGGTTAGGTAATGTTTGCCATCACTTTTAAGTGTTTCTCTCTCTCGGTGTTAATTACAGTTTTAGCACTTGGATTAAACTTTCCCCCTCCCTATAATAAAGCAACGTTAGGAATAAAGTAAAAGGTGCAGCGGAAGTGGCTCTGTCCGAATTAAAAAAATCCACAGTGTAATTGACGATCTAATACCATATAGGTCAACAATTTCATTCTTACAATAAATTTTTTTAAATTAAATGTAAAGAAAACAAATCGTCTTGCATTTAATTTCTCATTTAATATGTAGCGCACTTATGGGGGGAAAAATGTTTTTTTCTTTCTCTGAACTTCGCCATATCGACATTTTACGATAGTATTGAACGTAAGCTAGTTGATAAGCGAGAAACCATACCGCGGAGCAGCAGGAAAGGCGATTTTAATACTCAATAAAGAATTCGATTATGAACCACGAATTATACTCATTAACCTCATTTCGGGTGCAATTTTTGATTTATGACGTCACGTCCGCTTTTAAACAAGTACCCGTAATTTTAATTTGGAATAGTATTAAATTATTATTATTTTTTTTTCTTAAACTAAAATTCTATCAACTTTACTTTATCCGCCTAACCTAATACGCTATAAGAGAGTTTTTACAGTTTAACGTTATAAGAGGTGTTCTGGAATGTCCAGGGTATCTGT
>JAQGAY010000514.1:0-25903 GCA_034698085.1 Polydesmus angustus | reverse complement strand
CTCGGCGATTTTTTAACTATATAACTTGGGCCCTTTTTTATGTGCTCGCTCCCCCTGGCACGAAAACCTGGCTACGCATTTTTATTCACATTAATTACAAAGTTGTTGCGGATTTTACTATTATCTGTTTATGGCGTTGTATTTTATAATATCTCTACTTAATATTCGTATTTTGGCGCACTGTTTATTGAGCTTAAGTAAAATATGCATTCTTAATCTAATCCGGTTTCAAGTTATTATTTTAATTTCAAAATAATTTTGCGGCGCAAGGCATGCCTAAACTGATATCGTTCACGAGTATTTTTTATTATCATCGACGGTCCAAATACAGTAGTCATACAAAATTTGAAAAGTTTGAAACAATTTCGTAAATCAAGAGCTCGTAACGCTGCTTAGCCCTTTACGGCCACGCCATAATTATGCACGATGTTTTAAATTAAATTTATCTTAACGTAGGCGAATGATCCGTTTTCATTTTATTTTAATGAGGCGCATAATTATTATATTCGCATCGCAAATTCTATGATCGTTTTGATTTTCCCTCGCTACATTCAAAACTAGAAGAGTTGTTGGTAGATGGCGACTCTAGTATTAGATCATAATTTTTTGTTGCTAAAAGTGCTTCGAACCAAGCAATATTCACTACATGTAGCCTACTTTCATTAATAATTTTTTTATAGTACTTGATTAGGGGGCGTTTAGAACAATAACGGCCTATCGTGACTTTGACTTCAAACCTGTTAAAATTTAATTAGTCAAATTTATGATAGAAAAGTTTATTATACAAGGGACTTAAATTTATATTCCCAAATTTAAAACTAAAAGAGGGAAAATTTAAACATCTTTGGTGATTTTTTTTTTAATTTTAAAATCCTTTTGACCGGAGTAAATAATTTGTTCGACTTGTTTATTTTGATAAATGTTATTATGAATTTAGGAGAAGAGTAAATAATATTTTAGAATTTAGACAAAATGTTATATTACTTTATCAAAACATCTTTGGGAGTTTTTTTTAATTTTAAAATCTTTTTGATCGAAGCAAAATTTATAATTTATTTTCTTGTTTATTTTGATAAATTTTACTATGAATTTAGGAGAAAAGTAAATAATATTTTAGACAAAATGCTATATTACTTTTTTACAAAATGCATACCAGTATAAAAACTTTTATCTTCTTTTTAATAGAAATAATTTTTGTATCGCATTGGACAAGAATTAATGATCAAGATAAAAGAAATTTTTTCGGATACTGCACTGCCCAACTCACAAGTTTGTTTGTTGTTTTTTTTTTTTTTTTGTAAAAAAAATAGAAACGATTGTCGGAAGCACGAGTCATGATGAAAAGTTATGTTGAATTCAATTTTTGTTGAGTTTGAAAAATGAACATCGGTTAACGACAAGTACTGTATACACTTTTTTAATTCGTAATAGGTGAAAGACTGCGATTTGTTTGTGGGTGTAGCTGAATGTAAATTGTGCCTTATAGGCTTCAACAACAATGAGCCAAAGAAAAAACGATGCATCAAGTTGTATAAGGCCACGCGTGCGCGCATCAACGAGATGAAAAATAACCCTTATAAGAATGAAATTTTTTTATAATAATGAAGGTAGAAAATATTTTCAGAGCAAAATTTGACTAAATTTAAAATGTAATAGCTTAAGGTAAATTTTCAAGGATTCGTTTTCTTTTTTTTTTTTTTTTTTAATAATAATAAAAGTTTTCCATCTATAAAAGTTGTTGGCACGCAAATTCTCGTCAGAAACAGGGCGAGTTTAGCACTGACCTTTAAACTTCAGCTTGTTTTAAAACATTATTTTGTTCGTTGTTGTTGTTGTTGCTGCACTCGTATAGAAATTTTGGTAAAAGCCAAGCAATCTTTATTTTCTTTTTAAAGGTTTCCTTCTACCAAAAAGTAATCAATTATGATTTTTTTTTCCTTAAAAAACAAGGTTATTTTAAGCGTTCATGAATATACAGGCATCGCTACAGTATAAAATATGTAAGTTCGTAATAGTTGCATGACTTGGCGAATCTGTGATGTGTTTTGGGCGGTTAATAAATGATTTCAACTTAATTCGATAGCGATGGAAAACGTTTATTTACCACCTCTTTCCGTTTTTATTTATTTATTTTTTTAATAACAAAACTCGCCTTCTATTATCTAACAGAATAAATATAGTTTTTTTTGTAAAGAAACGATAAATTCGTGAATCTATCAAAAGTCTGAATTAAGCTTAATTTATTTTTTATGTACACATACTGTATTATGAAAAAAAGTAGAGGAAATAATGCAAAAATTGTTTTGAAAGCACAAAAATTTTTTTTTTTCTTACTTTGAATAATAACATGGTAGATGTCGATTTTTCGATTGGTCGATTTAGTTCAATAACTAAACTAATGTATTATTTTTATAAAAATTTGTGCCACAGTTTCAAATCATGAAACGCATTATGAAATCGTTATTTGCATATCAATAGTTTACACAAAAAAAAAAAAAAAAAAATTGGAAAAATTATCGGAGAACTGAATCACATTTTTACCTCAATTTAATATACCGCATATTATGCGGATTTTACAATGAAGGGAAATCCGGTTATTTATTCATTTTTTTAAAAAATAAAAAAATTAATTGACGTCGATTTTTTTAAAAAAAAAACAACACAGTTTTTTTCTTTCTCCTGGTTTCCACTTAAAATTGTTGATTGCATGTCTCGTTTATTTTTGAAAAATGACGGCGAATGAAGCTGAGACAAGTTATTAATTGCTTTTTTATAACTATTTGCAAGTACAACGTGGCTGCGGCTTTGCAATTACTTGACGAAAGCACGTTTAAGATGAGAAATTAATTAGGAAATTTTTCAAAAACAATAGCCGGGTGATGTGTGTCAAATGCGAAGTTTTAAAACCGTGATTAAATGCTTGATGGTAACTTTAAGTAGTGTTTATTAGTCAATTAATAAGACAGTTAATAATTTTTGTTTTGTTAACCTGGTTCGGCAATTTAAATTAGTGATTTCAACTACCGAATTTGACCATCAATTAGGTTTTGCAATCTAATAACGTAGACTGTTGTCAGAATTCAATATTAAAATTAAGCAAATAAAAAGTTAATGAGTTTGACACAATTCTCAATAGCCAATATTTGAATTTTATTTTCACACTTCTATAGCACATTTGTATAATTAATTAACAAGTTACGCTAATTATGCACAATAGAATACTAATGCTATTATGTTTGATAAGTTGCTTACCATTTTGCTGTTTTAAAATAATATTTATTTATTCATAAAATCTATTTTAATATTCTTATTACTACCGGTAGTTTTATTATTAGATAACAAAAAATTAAAATTAGCAACTTGAAAATTGAAGCATTCAAAATTATAGACTTTTTTCTAAGTTATTGCTGATAATTATAATTATAAGGATAATTATTAAATACAATTATTTATAAAATGGAAACCTAAAAATAATAATCTTTATTTTTTTTTTTCGTCAGTGAATTTATTATTTTTAGATGAGCTATCATGTTCAGAGTGATCATTAGAACTTAAATAAATAATATGAAAAAGATATATTTTTTTACGTTAGGTTCAAGCAATTGAAATTCGTTATTTAAGTTGTGTATTTATTTTAATAAGTAATGCAATTTGCAATTTTATAGATAAGTTTAATTAGCAGCATCGCCAACGTAACTTAAATTGCGAAATATAATATTTCGTAATTGGATAGAAGCACGCAGTTTCGACGCTTTTATTTTTTTAATTAGCATGGATTTTATGCGTTTCTTGAGTAAACTATAAATAAAGTCATTTTTTTTTTGCGTTGTACAGTATCATATTATTTATCATTATTTTCCAATTAATTTTTTCTCATATCACTGAGTTTTTATTTTATATTGTTAGATATTGTCAGAAATAATATGACAATGAAATTAAATAAGTAGAGCATTTTAAGATGAATTGTTACGTATATAAACATAATAACGTTCTTTCTAACAAATCTTTTCCGATTCGGTCATTGACTTTTTTTTTATTGTAATATCAAAGCTATAAAACGTTTAAAAAATTGCAAATGTAGATGGACCGATGTTTTAGTAGCCAGAGAATAATTCAACTTATATTTGAGCGGAGTACTAAATTAGTATTAATTTTCACCAGTCACTCACGTGACAAATTTAGCCTCCGGGCGTTTGTTGTATTCTACAAATCAAGCAACAAGTGCTGTGTCTTGCAAATATTTTGGAAAGAATAATTGAAGAGTCAAAATCAAATTTTCTCAAAAAAATTGGATACTTTTTTTTATAATAGCAAATACCGTACAACTAAAGTTAAGCTGAAGAAAATTTAATTATTATTTTTCCTTGCTAACAACAAACAAAAATTTTAAAGTTTTACTCTTTAAATACAGTGAAATAGTGCGATTCAAGGAACCGAAAAAAAATTCGCATTATAAGCGGGATCGCACTATATCCGGGAAATGCTAAAAATGTAAATAAAAGAATTTTCTTAGTGAAATGAAACATTTTCTTTATCCAATTTTTTTTTTGGTCTTTTCTTTACATGCATACCGTACTGTAATTGGCAAGAAAAACCTGTCCACAAAGTTTACAGTTTTTAAAATTCCTATACATTTAAAAGAAAATTTTTTTTAGACGAAAATTAATTTAATTGGAGCACTATTACAATCGCACTATAAGCGGGCGCACTTTAAGCGGTTTTTTTAACACATGCTCCAATGGTGTTGTTCAAGGGACCGGGAAAAAAATCGCACTATAAACGGGTTTTACTGTAAATGTTCATCGCAAAGTTAACATTAAATTTAGTTTAATAAATAACAATACCAAAAGTATTTAGCACCAGTATTAAGTTCTCAAGTAAACGTTTAAAAACATGATTTTTTTCCAACTTAATTTGTATATTTTATTTACATTTGTTATAAACTTTTTAAAACATTTACAGTATGCGCGCTGAATCGTATATTTTATAAATTGGCAATGGCAATTAATGTACATTATCTTTCAAAAAAAATAAAAAATTATTATTATTTTGTTTGTTGTAGATGTAGGAAAATAATATTAATTAACTACTTTTCCAAACAAAAGTAATCGCGATAAACAGAATGTGTAAAAAAAATATATAATTAACACCTTAATTAGATTCGTATAGTTTTTGCGCAAAGTGACGAGCGTGTTAAACAACCGTAGTTAATTAAATATTAAAGTTAAGCATATGGACTGCATCTAAATGGAATTATTATTATAAAGTTTTAATTAATAATAATTAAAAAAAATAAACGTAACTGTAATTTCTTTTCTAAATCACTCGCGTTAACCTATTAAAATTTAAGAAGAGTGGGGGAAGAAAAAAATATAGTTATTCATTAGTATCATACAATTAATTGGCTTAATAAGCGGCTATTTTTATTCTCAGCAAGATCAATTAAGGTGCCTTTGGTTCCATTGAGTAGTCCAAAAAGGTTCGGAGGAGAGCACTCAGCTGGAGCTGGGTATTAAGAGCACTTCACATTCGCCATCCGCAAAAATAAAATGTAAGGAAAGGATCTCTCGTTATTATAATAGGACAAGGAATTGCAAGGTTATCACTCGGTTTTTTTGCGAAAATCTTCGATACCCCCCTCAGCAGGGCAACTTTGGCGCCATTTAACGCGGCGCTAAAACAGCGAGCGGTACACGTTAATGCCAAGTACTAAATGATTGCCAGATACAAAGGCTATTGTAATATTTTTCTTCAAAACGTCTTTAGTATAAAGTACTCACAACCTTAGATCAACTAACTATTAACATTAGTAAAATGTTTTCATGCGTTAGTTAACGAGTGATGCTAACATTGTTACGTAGAATACAGTATATAAAGGAGGAATAAAAAGTTAGAAAGAGGAAGGCCATGCTTATTTTTGCACAAATGATTGTAAATTAGGGTTGATTTAAGTGACACAAGCGATGTAGTATTAGATAAACAGTTGTTTTTTGTAACGTAGAAAAAATAAAAAATGATGTTGGAAACAAAAACAATGTGCCAAATTATGTGAATTGCGTAAATTTAGGAACAGGTATTTTTTTTCTTTTAAATAAAAATTAGGAATTTATTAACTTTTAACTCAGTTGTACGGATTTTTGTCGGATGTTTGAAAGCTAAAGTGATTTTTGCTGTAGGTTTGTGCTTAATGTTTAGTGAAAATTGATTTTAACGTCTAATCGAAAATTCGATTTTATAATTGTAAGTAAAACGTGAATTGTAATTTTAAAAGCTTCACCATTCTTTGACATTTTTTTATTTTTTTAATGCATAATAAAGCAGGTTTTGCGAAAACGCCAGTTAGTTTTTCTTTTTTTTATATGAAAATAATTATTATTTTGAACGAAATAAAACGTTAAGTTAAAGATGTCCATTAAATGCAATAATTCTTAAAAGTTTTTGGTTTCTAGGGATTACGAATAAACAAAACATGCTGTACCTCGTACTTTAACAACAATAACGCACAAAAAAATAATCTTTAGCAAAAATATACGTTTTAAAATTATTGTTTTTTTTTACTTAGCATAATTTCATTTCGTTAAAACATTTTTATTCTCATAAAGTTCCGTCGTTGATTATTTTGAAATGTCATTAAATTATCGTAAACTAAATTATTATATTGAAATAATCGATTTAGCATAATAAAAAAATATTATAATACAAACATAATATTTAATTTATATCATTATAAAACATAATGTTATAAATAAAATTTTTTTTTAAGAAACAAAATTTTTTAGTAAAAATATTTTCCCTCAAAGAAATAACAACCATAGTTTTCATTCTACTAGTAGTTAACCAAAACAGAATTAGGGCCATTTACTGGCGGAGGTAAAGTCTGGCATTAATATTGTTGACAATTGGAGGGTTGAAGACCAATGACCACCAGAAGTTTTGTTTTTATAAACCCGAAACTCAAATTTATATTACAAGAAAAAAAAAATATGATCAAAATGGTTTAAAAATTGGGCCAAAAATGGGTAAAAAAATACAATAACTTTTTTTTGTCCATAAATTCAAATTTTTTTAATGTACAGTGTAATTATATTCAATGTGTAACAATATTGTGTACAAGGAAAAAGAAAGGTACAATTAAGTAAAAATTCCCCCCAAAATTGTTGGCGTAATTAATTGACAGCCCCTATAATAATTATTATTACAATATATAGGGTATACACAAAATTACGCAAGTTTTAAAAAATGAATAAACCAGTAAAATATTTATGTAAATGCGTTATTTTATTTGTATTTGCATTTAACAATTTCATTGAGTGCGTTATCACGTGCCGACTCAGTTAGAGAGGTCATATTCCCAAAGTTGTTTTTTATTATTTAATCGGAGATGTTACCAAATGTAAAAATAAAGAAATTGATGCCATTTTACTAAAAGGTGACTAATTTATTCATTATTTTAAACTTGCGTAATTTCGTGGACATCATACAGTAAATTTTATTAAAAACTTTTCAAAAATCCCATGAAATTTATTCGGATAAACTCTGCATGATAATTTGCAGAAAAATATTAATTTTTTTCTGTTTTAAGTGATTTGTTTTGCGTTAGTTTTTGATAATGAAGTACAATTTCACGTAATAATAATAATTTTACAAGTGTTCTGCACAAAGCATCCAACCAGCTAATAATCTAGATACTGTAGTTAACAAACGTCGAACTTGTATTATTTTATTTTTAATACAGGTTTTGGAATTATTGTAGAAAGCTACCAGCATATTGGATTGGTATCATTCTATAAAATTTTAAGTTTTTTGAATTTCTTTTTTATTAAAATTTTTTAAAAAGTAACCGCGCAAATGTTTAATAAATGTGGGTTGGTAAGTTTATGCATTACGCCGTTCATTTATTTTTTCCGTACAGTTATTATTCTAAGTACCGGCAAAGTTGTTTTGAACGGCGTTTGCGTTGCGCGCTGATCGATAAGTAGCGCCATCTGCTTGAAAGTTGATCGGCGTGTCGTCGAACGGGGAGAGAAGAGTTTTTCGTCCATGAATAAAAATCATGCGATTTTAATAATTACGATTTCATCCATATTTAAAATCCAAAAAGTCGCGGAATTTGACTTGTAAAAAAAATAATGTCGGCGTGAAGTTGTTAGGAGTCGAGATAACGGTGTGTGTGCGTGAGTGTTTGAGCGAGTTGACGGCAACCGTAGCGAAAGGGGTTGCATCGGTTGGGGTGTGCCGGTAGCGGGACCGAACTCTCCCGCCAACAAATATCTTTTTCCGTCGCTGGGACAAAACTCGATTCGCTTAAGAACTTTGAATATTTTGTGTATTAAATTAATCGTCCGACGCCTTGTCAACGTTCGATTCTTATTGGTAAGTGTTAACTTTTTTTTTTTTAATACATCTTTGACGCACTTTTTTTGGTGCAAAGATTGTAACTGTACACAGTACTCGTAACGGTAACGAATTTATCAACATGTGGTCGATGCGTTTCGCAAGCTTTATTTCGGCG
Organism: Polydesmus angustus; assembly: GCA_034698085.1. NCBI lineage: Eukaryota > Metazoa > Arthropoda > Diplopoda > Polydesmida > Polydesmidae > Polydesmus > Polydesmus angustus. The sequence goes on along the minus strand of JAQGAY010000514.1, from coordinate 17,391 downwards.
TGCCGCAACTTTTTGCTCACCGAAAATTAATTATTTTTACGTTCGAAAATATTTGAATTAAAATATTAAATTTTGGAAAATAATATTTAAAAAAAAACTGTGTTAAAACTATTTTTTTTAAAGGTTAAAGTTGATTTCCTCGGTTTTTTTTTTATTTTTTTCAAAGGGTGTCGCAATCGAATAACATGTGAATATGATCTCCAATTTCTTGGAAGAAAAAAAAAAGGCATTAATATTTTTTAATAAATTTCGTTTTGAAAATTAAGCCAATTGGCGACTTTTGAACTAATGTTAGTACAGTAACTAGTGTATTATTCACAATGAATCTCAAGGTCAGCGCTGGACAAGGTCAATTGTGAAATTGATGTGCTCGCTTGAAGATTTATTCGACGCTTGACAAAATTCGTGTTATTAAATATTGTTTTTAAAAAATAAATTATGAATTTTTTTTTTTGGTTTTATTAATTTTGGTGGATAAAAATCTTTAATAGAAAGTTTTGCGCTTAAGCCTGTATTCTTATGCTTATGACGTCATTATAAAACTCCATTAGAAATAATTATGTAAGATAATATAAATCTTATAAAAAAAAAATTTTTTAAACAAAATTTCTTATGTTATTACAGCTTTAGGAATAATTAATTTCCTTTTTTAACTGTTTTTAATAAACATAAACGCTCAAATGCGTACGTCATAAGAAGTGTTGTTCAGCATAAGAACGAGAAAAAAGCTTATTCCGCAAACTCTATTGACGTACAATACCGGTATAGGTTTTTTTTAAAGGCTTTAAAAAGGCGAGTTTTCATAGTATTTTACGAAACCCTTTTTTTATATCGTGCAAAGCCTGCTGTATTGATAAATAGATGTTAATAGGTGAAAGATAATCTTTAATTCGTAGTATAGATGGCTTAGATAGGAGTTTATACGAGACGAGCATAATTTTTAATCGTTTCGTCTCAACTGATTAATGCAACCGAATCCTCCCCGATCATTTTTTCGCCGTGCACATTTTCTTGCACTGATTGCATTACACGTGCATTTGAAAATGCCACGACAAACGATTGAGCGTCTTTTTGAAATTAGTTTACAATTTTAACTGTTAAAATGGTTTATTTGTTTGGTCATGTAATGGGAAATCCGAAATCGCTTTTGTGTACCGTAGTTTTTATAAAATACAGAACTGTAGAACTTGCTTGGATCTACATCGGATATAACGCTATTTAATCCTATAAAAAAAATCTGTAATTACGTCAACAAAATACGTTAACTTCGGATATAGCGTCAAAAATGTCAGAGTATTGTCTTTTTTTACAAGATTTTTGCAATACACCTATACCTCGATATAGCGCCTAGATAATTATATAGATAATAGGCCGTAGAATAAAAAGATCGTATATCGAATCAGTTATTTTTTACTACTGTACCTAGAGAGGCCTATTGTACTCACACGAAGACATGCCAAACGATATGTGAGTACTGTATTTCTTTTAAAATACGCACCTTAAGGCTTTCATCAAAAAATTTTCATTGTTTTTAATTTTTTCTTCAAATTTCTTGACCGTATATCGAAGATTCTGGGTAGAAAATCGAAACTGAGTCGTAATTAGTAAAGGCCGTTATAGCAAAACGCTATACAGTGAAACTCCAATATTCATCATTAATCCGTTCCAGAGAAATTGACGAATAGCAAAAATTACGTATACCGAACTCATTTTTCCCATAGGAATACATTAAAAATGGTTTAATGCGTTCCCAGCCCTGAATTTTGCACGTATACCTAATAAACAAAAAACAAAATAACCCAGAAATCATTGCAAAAATATTTTAATTGCTTATTAATAATATATTAATCACTTAATATTGCTTTAACTTTACCCCATATTTACTTGTTTTGAGGTTATGATAATTTATCAACATTTTCAGAAGACTCGTTAGTACTCGTTTTTTTTTAAATTTTGCTATGATTTTTAAAATTACTACTAATAATTACGATCAGCTGACTGAAAGTGGAGTCAAAAGTGTGATGAATATTGAATCTGTGACAAATATTAAACAAGAAAAAACACGACGAATTTCGAAAATGACCGATTTTGGTGGGGACGAATATTGGATTTCCACTGTACTGTAATTATATCGAGGTATGGGTGTATTGGGTCAAATTTAATTACAATCGTTTTTTGTTTCTTTTAAAAGAACTGGGAAGCAATAATTTATTTAAAATTTTGCGAAAAGCCAAATAAATACAGTAAGTACCGTACCGGTTCTACGTCTATCTAGAAATAATTAATAAAATGTAATGCAGAAAATAATTATAATGGTTACTGTAAATGAATGCGTCTTAAACGCTCTCGAATATTGTACGGATTTGGATTTTAGGCTAACTCGGATATAACGTCTTAAAATAGTCGGTTCCTTCGATGTCGTTATAAACGAATTGTAATGTAATTATGAATAAACGAATGGTTTTGCTTAGTTGGGTTTAAGTATTGAAAATTAAGATTCAATTACGAGTATTATTGAAAACGCTATAAAAAAGGTTTGGCTGAATTTTACTTTTGATTTTATTTTTCTTTGCCGACTGTGTCAAAACATTTTTCTTTTAGATGCAATGATTTTTTTTTTGTTAAGATTATTTGCTGGATTAAATAAGCTTTGTTTTGATAAGCGTTCTTGAATTAACGATAAAGAAAAAAGGCGTAGAAAATGGGTTTTTTTGGGTTATTTTTTAATAAATTCTGCGTATTTTTCAATTTAGTAAGTTTTCATTGCAACGAAACTCCTTAAAAACATTAAACTGGCATTTTATTTTCTTATTTTGTAGTTTACTTCGGAGACTTTAGTTAACATTAACATTAAATAATAATAATGAATTTCATCATTTTGACGCCTTTCAAAAACGTTTCTCTATGGAAATTATTCTCGTTTTGGAAAAGTTGAAGCTAAGGTCTACACATATTTTAAGAACAATTTTTTTTATGTAGGCCTAATTTTTTTTCTTTCCTTTTTACAGCATTATGTTGTCGCGGAAAAGATTAACTCCGCGTCTAACTAGGTTACAGTATTTTTTTTAATACTGTACTTTTTTCAAAAAGACATTTTGCTTGAATATTATATGTACTTTTATCACTAAGTATTTACCGTCTCAAATTTTTTTTTTTTTTTTTTTTTTGAGGTTAATTTCAATGACAGTTCTTATTGAAAAATTTTATTAAAAAAAATGTATGAGAAAAAAGTACTTTAACAGCGAAAAAATTTTAATAAATGCCGCATTGTGTCAGGAGAAAAGTGGTTCCACCCTCGCAGCCGGCAGAACCGGTATGTTAACGCCGTACATTTTCAATTAAACGTGTTTAATAAATTTAAAGTCGAACTACAGTTGAGTTTGGGTCAAACGAAATGCTATTGTTAATGTTATTATTATTAATTACCATTGTTATTGGTCACCGCGTGTCTGTAATTGACGTTTTGTTTAATTTTTTCATTCAATTCGTTTATTATGAAGACTAATTGAATGTTATGCAAACGAAAAATGTGATGCGAGTCGTAAAAAAAATAGTTATTTATCGTTTGCATGGTCATAAGTAAAATTTGTTGGAGGAAAACTAGAAAATGAAGTCAACTTTTACTAGGCCTAATTATTGCTCACTCAAGACCTCGTTTTGCGTTTATTCATAATACGATAATATATTAATAGAAATGCTTTTCAATTTTTCAATAGATTCCTTTCTGCAATCCCGAATTGGCAATTTATTTAGCTGCTGTAAATTAAAAATACTTTTAACGTTTATGAACGCAAAGAGTAGGGCTTTCTAAAGATACCGTAACTTGTATGTTTTCACTAGTTTCCTAGAATCTCAATAATTAACCGAGTATTTGTGGATCGCGCTTTCTTCGAATGTCCGAAAACGAAAGTCAATATTATTATAACCCAAGAAAAAATAAATAGATATTGGATATTTTTGATAGAAATTTATTTTTATAAAGCTAATAAATACAAAAACTGCATTCAAAAGCATTAAGACACGTAAATTCCATGCCGCATACTTTTAAAAAAATCACTTTCAGTTAAATTTTTCTACAAGTAACGTATAATAAATAATTAACAAGTCAACGATGTGGATCGAATAAGTGAGGTTCTACTGTACTTAAGATGCTTGGGACTATATTAATAAGAAGAAAACTGAGTTTATTGGTAGAAAATGGCAATGTTGTAACGTATCTTCGGTTTCCTATGATAAACTGTTACCGTTATTTTGCTTCCTATTTCCTGTTAATTTATCTAGGACGCAAAGGGAGGAATTGTTTTATTCGGATTATTTTAAGTGTTTGATTGTTTAATTTACTTTGCTTATTTATGACTTAGAAAATGGAAATTGCTCTGCATTTTGCTGATTTGTTTGCTTTTATTAAGATATAAAAGAAGGTCTTGTTCGATTTGTCGCACACACACACACACACCTACAGTATTTTGAAACGATATCGGCTATGAATATTGCAGTACCCCTTGTGTCTAAACATGCAATGCTTAAAGGATTTTAATAATAATAGTTATGGATGTAATTATAATGGAATAAATACTATAATAATAAAATTTATTTCATTCAAAAGTTAAAGTATGTCACAGGTATTGATGTGATAGTTATGTGGTATGGCTGAAAATCGGCTACAAAAGCGTAGACCGAAAATTAGCTTGAATTCGTCTGCTGAATATCGCCTCAAAATTGGTTTGTGCGACAATTCGAACAAGATCTTATAAAGGTACTCAACGCGTGCTTTTCAGACTGCAAAATAGGTAAATACAAACAATTTTATAAGGGTGTCCAACTTGCCGTATGCATAATGAATATCAAAGAGCATACCTGATGAAATAACATAACGTAGAGCCTCTGTTAACCGACCCAATAGAAACCAGGTTGGTCGTATAAGGTGATAGAAAGACGGTTAATACGAAGTTTACGTAAAAGATCAACAAATAATATTAGTTTAAATGGATTTATATTTAATTTATTATTTTTACACCATAATTGATTCACCATTGATTCGTGTGTACCATCATTTGTGTTGCAAAAAAAAAAAAGTTTTAATAAGCGAGATAAATTATTTTCTAGGACATTTTTAATCCAGTTTATAAAAGAATAAGGTTTGCATTACAGTACCGCAGACCACAAATTTGCCTTTTTTGAGGGCTTATTTTTTAAATTAATTTTTTACAACTTAGATTAGTTGCATGGTTTGACATACTAAGATCACAGCAAAACGAAACTGAAAAAAAAAAGATCTACTCGTAACTAATTGAATTTAAATTGTGCTATTCGCAAACGCTAATTTAACTTTTGTCAATACGTATCCAATCGCAGAAATACGTCTGCAACCTGCACCCCGTCGCCCTCTATCTTCTTGCTGCAACAACTGTAAAATATTTGGAGTTTTAAAATGCACGAAAACAAACTTGGTTTTGGTACGGCGTTTTATGCTAATGAGAATTTCCGGTTTTGTCATTTACTTTTCATTTTATCTGGTTTCTTGCATATTTTTCCCCCCTTAATTGTCCACTGTCAATTCCTCACGTGTTAAGGTGACGTTGGGAGGGATAATCATGCTTGTAATTTAGCGAAAATGGTTGCGGGAAAAAAAATAAGCAACATCTTATTCTTAATTGTTTTTATTTTTTAAAAGAAAGTTTTTTTGGGAAAGAGTGTTGCCATTGTTTGGTACACCCTTTTTTCTGCTGGAGATTATATTTTTTTATCATTAATAATGCCCATTTTTAATGCGCGATGTTTATCATTACGCGGTATTAAAAGGTTAGAAACATTTCAGTTGTATTTCTAACACGGCGGAAAAACCAATGTTTAGCATACATACATGTACAGCAAACAGGTCGGACATTTTACAGAATTCGTAGCGTCTACAAACGTAAAATTGAATCAAACCTTTACGCCATTTTTTTAAAAATGTGGAACTCTTTCATTGAAATATAAGACTTAATAAATAGTTTTAGATAAAATTAATTAAGAATTATTTTGGGTTTATAAAATTTTAGCGAAAATTTCTATTTATTACTTCCGTGAAGCAAAGTTTGAAAAGCTATAAAATTATTTCGGCGTTTTTCGCAGTTGACATCGGTCTATTTAGAATAAAAATAAATACGCTGCTAAAAATGCAAGCAAAAGTTGAGATTGAAATAATTCCCTTATTAATAAATAAAAAAATTTCAAATATATTTATTTGATTTTTAAAAAAATTGCTTACTAGAATTCGCAAACTGATTATTGTTTTGGATGCCCCTTTTTTTTCCTTAAAAAGGTGAAACTTTTTTTTTTCTTTTACATATAACTGATATCTGTCATACTGTTTTTTTTTTGGTGATTTCATGAGATTAAGTTACACGTAAATAAAGGAAATGAATTTAGATTTAGGAAACAAAATGCATTAATTAACTTTAATTTTTTATTCGTTCCCGCCAGTATGTTTTCAACAATAACACTGCTACACAAATATTTTTTTATAGCAATTATATCATGTTTCTTTTCTTTAAAAATTTTTTTAGAAACACAAAATCATGTTCTTTATTATAATTGAAGTAATATTATAATCTACAAGATGTAACGTGAAAAATAATGCTAATTTGTATTTAAACTCGATCAAAAAATCGAGAGATTAAAATATTGCCCAGTAAATTTTAATAATATTCAAATTTTCTTTTTTATTCATCATACCGTAATATTTATTTTTTGTTTGCAAACTTTGCGCGAAAGAAATTAATTCTTCGAAAAGTTGTATAGTTAACACGAGAATGTGTATGTAGGTTGTAAGGTGGCGTTGGGTGAGGGAGTGAAGATTAGCATAGCAGGCAGGCTCATTGGCATGTACGATGTAAACCAATTGCGGTAGTGGCAAGGGTTTCAAAGTGTTCGGCGTGTGGGAGGTAGTGGAGATGATAAAGCAGGGTAAAACTCGGATCGAGGGAAGTCGTTATTTTTTGGGTAAATGAAGGTAAAAATGCTTCTTCCACGTATTCTCGTCGTCTCTCATCATCTAGCAAGTAGTTAAAACGCGGCTCCTATAGGATCTAATAAGTAGGAGCTTCCTGGAAGAAGGAAAAAAAGAAAGAAAGCGCGTGCGAGAGAAGAAGAAGAAAAAAAAAATGTACTCGAAAACCCTTAATATTATTAATAAACCAGGCTTGAATTAATTTTCAATTTCATTGGTTCCATCCCCGAGACTTTTGGGTGTCGAGCTCTATATGCAAATGCAATTTAATGACTCATTATGTGCAACCAGGCTATTGCTTTCGCATACTTGATATTCCTCTCTCTCTCTCATTCAGGATCACCTTCGGAAAAGTAGAGTAGTGTAGATGTGAGCAAGCTATTTAGTAAGCGAGAGGTTGGGTAAGAGGAGTAAAAATTTTGTTGTTAGGCAGTTTTTGAGGTCTTGGCGTAAATTAATTCACGGTGGGCGGAAAATACAAGCGCGGTTCTGGGGATTGACGGTGGGGGAGAATGGAAGATGGAAGGAGCATATGATGCGCGTTTTCAGTCGATACTTGAGGGGTCGTTTGATACGCGGGAATAATAATCAGAGGAAGATTCGGATAGCATCTCGCACGGTTTTGATCTTCTTCGGTATAGAAAAACGCTTAATGACTTGTTGCTGTTTTTATTTTTATTTAAAAAAATTTTTTTTTTTTTTTTTTTTTTTGGAAGCTTTAGGTTTGTTTTATCAGACGTTTAAGAATTAAGTCTCGCTCGTATTCGAGGATGAAGCTGAGGAAAGGATATTAATTTAATGGAGATTTATTAATTACCGGTACGCGTAATAAGAGATGAGGAGGATGTTCGTATATCGTTTACCATTTTGAATGAACGTGGAAGCGAGCTCATAATGTAAATGAGGTGGTGACGGGTGCCGCCGCGCTGGCCAAATTTACTATCAAATTGTAAATGAGAAGAGAACGTGATTAGATATTATACAGTAGGTAGGTAGGGCGATTAATCGAATAACTTTAGGGAATTTTAATACGAGGGGATTAAATTTTTTTTTTTAAGAAAAAAATTATTATTAAGTGGTGTGGGATTTTTTTAATTTGAATTTTTTGCTCACGCAAATTATGTATTTTTTTAAAAAAAAAAATTTGAGCGCGCTTAATACGATATGCTTTGAACTGAGCTTTTTCTATTTAGGGGAATTTTAATATCGTTTGCTAATTAAAATTTTATTATCAATATTAATTGGATATTTAATTAGTTTGGGAAAATCTTAAGAGCAATTATTTTATTTTGGTCTGGTTTTGGTTTTCTACACTTGAATTCATTTGGAAAATTAACGCAGCGATGAAAAATGTCAAATACTGTACCTAAAAATATAATTTTTTTGAATCTAGTTTTTATTTATTAAGGGTTTGATATCAGTATAAAATACGATAGAAAATGCACCCTAATGTGCCTAGGATAAAAAAAAATATTTGATGAAAATTTAGCATGTCTTTTAATTATTTAATAGCTTTATTGATTTATTTTAGTTAGCTACAAGTTTGAAGACGGTGTACACCCAGATCTCATTTAGTGACTTTTTGCTCTCTTTTGCATCACTTCTTAATTACTCCCAGACTTTACTCTGCATCCTTTAGTTTTCCAAATTACGTCTATTGCCAGTTTTAAATTTAAATTTAGATACATAACCACTAATTATTGTAGAAGATTCAGTATAGAAATAACATTTTTTTGCATGAGTGATTGGTTTTAAAGCAAGCAAACCAGGAGCAGATTTATATTTGTCAAAACAAGTTATTGGAAAGCAATTTTATTTACCCCATATGCTACAGTAAATGAACTTTTGGATTGTTATTCTTTTGTAACTTAGTATAAAAAACCATGTACAACATAAATCAAATTTTATTCAAACAAGTAATGGCAATTTTTTGGTTTATTTTGTATTATGAACTGTCAACCGTTTCTTGCATATTCAGATGCCAACATGCATTTTATTTTATATATATAAAAAAACAATTTACGAAATTTGCATTAATTTTTAATATTTTAAAATGTAAATCAAGTGCCTGAAGTGGTGGTTAGATTAAAAAGGAAAAGAAATAGGAGTTTGGATGAAAAATTAGCTAAAGTCGAGCAAGTTGATTTAATAACAGTTCATCAAAATTGGTTCAGAAAATGCAGTGGAATTATTTTTTGCTATGTAATTAAGGACTTGGGAGGGGGAAAAAAGCCAAGAGTTAGTAATCGGAGAGAGATATCGAGGCAAAAATGTGAACAAATTAAATGTTTGGGAAGTAAGTTGAATGAATTTAGAAGAAGAAGAAAAATAAAGTGTTTTCGATTACGTGGGTTTTTTGTTTTTGGAAAATCACCAGAGGGGATATTTTTAGAGCGAAATAAAAAAAAAAAAAAACCGAGAAAAAAAAAATTATTAGGTTATCGGATTTTGAAATCTAAAACTGAAATTTATTTAAAAAATGGAGAGATGAGAAGATATTCCTAATATTAACCCGTTGTTGATGGCATTGATGCAGTTTGCAGGACTTGTCCTTGGTTATTTAATCTTATGAAAATATCAGTTTGAAATGAATTGATGAAAAGAAACGCACATTTATCTTAAATCTTTAAACTTCTTCAACGTAGGTTCAAGGTTGAGACCTTTTGTTCAAAAGTTTCAAAAATGTGAGCTTTGCATCGATCATCGTTACAATTATCTCCTTCAAAATTACTGGTTAAAAAATATTTTTGGAAAAAGTTAAGAAAAAAAAAAATTTGAAATAAAATTGATACTTAATACAGTATCACATGTTTGAGGTGACGAGGCAGGGGTGAGTTGTTGTGGGTGGAAAGCGAATTTGGCGACGATTAAATTGAATGTGTATAATTAAATCTGGGGGAGGTAAGGGGAAATGTTTCTCAAGTGGCCAAATAAATAATCATAAAGTTGTCAAAATAGGCAGAGAAATGAATAGAATGCTATCGAAGAAACTACAGTATATTATGGAAAATAATAATAAAAAATTAGATCTTGCTAAAATTAAAAAAAATAGCAAGTTATTTTTTTTTTTTTTTGGAAAAGTTTAAGCAGTAAAATGTGTGCCAGTTTGGAAAGTATTAATTTCTAGCGTTAACCCTTGCCCCTCGACGACCATAAATTTGGTACATTGTTTTTGTTAGCTTCGAAATGTTAGACTATTCCAAAATACTGCAGCAATTTTTCCTTTTATTTATTTTTTTGTTATAACGCTAGCGATCAATAATAATTATCATGTAAAATTCATTTTAAGCTTAAAACTTTGCCAATTATTATTGTCAATAGCATTTTTTTTTAAACTCAAATATTCAGAGGCAAAAGTTGCTAAGCACGGCGTGGCTTAAGCGCTTTTGCTTTTGAAGGTTTATTTGCACATACTGTATTAATGTCATCTGTGCTTGTTTTTTTTTTTTTAAAAAGAAAGTTTGTGTTTGACTTATATTTTTATTAAGGAATGTAATTTTTATTCCATATTCATGAGTAAAAAAAGAAATCTACTGTACTGGGTATCTTTGATATTTACTTGTGGCATATTGTCATTCATTGCAAAATGAGGTTGGGAATACTTTATATTTAAAAAATTTAAACAAACGTTTTTATTTCTGATTTAAATCTTTCAAAAAAAAAAAAAAAAATTATATAATTATAATACATTTATATTGTCTGATTGGGAGTGGGACGATATCTCCTACATTACATGTCATTTTTTTAACTTAAAAAGTATGGGAAATTTATTTAGTAGAAAAGTAACAATGTTGTATACCTGTATGTACATGTATTTAAAAATTATAAAAATGATTATCTATTTAATCGAGTTGACGATTTGGTAGTGTCTCATTTGGTGAGAATAACATAAGGATCACCAAGGTTTATGTTTTTTTCTTTTTTTTTTTTCTTCTTTATTTGTTTGGGTGTTGGAAGACTAAAGGAATTTCTCAGCTGCCATTAAGGCTAAAGTGAACAGATGTTTGTTTCTTTTAAAAGGTCAGTTGTCGTGTTTTTTTCTTGCTTTGGTTTATAAGACAAAGTTTGATGTTTTAGTTGATTTTTTATTTATTTAACTAATTCTCGAGCACACTATATAGCTTACGAATACAAAATTACTGTGTGGAGAAAAAAAATTGTTTTTAATGAGAATTATTTTCAATTGGTTAATACATTTAATGACGTCAATTCAAGATAAATATATTTATTTTTGTGTTTTATTATTTTTTTTTTGGCGAAGATTTATTGGAATTTATTATATGGTTAGTTTTTAGTAGGTTGTATTTTTATGTTTGATTTGTGGAAAGTGGGAATATTATTATTTTGTTTCGTAATAAATTGCGAAATTTGAAATACTGTAGTGTATTTTGCCACTTGTCAAAGTAAAGTTGGCTGCATTGTTACAGTTGGCTCGGTGTATATTCGGTGGTTTTATTGAGTTTTCACGTTAAATCTGAAGTGTCGATTGTACGCTCATAGCATTAATAAGCGTGAGTTTTGCGAAGTTTCACGCGTGGAAAATGGATTATCCATGCTAAAATGTGATGTAATGCTATTTAAGCATAGAGCAGAACGAAATCATATCGTTCTATTAATAAATTTACAATATGATCACCACCATTGGCTATTAGATTCACGCTCGAATACATTAGAATAATTAAAGATTATAGATTATCATGTGAAAAATATATAATTCGAAATAATTATTATAATTTAAAACTATTATAGTTTTTCCGTTATTAATTTATGAAGAAACATGAAGTTCAGCGAACGACGTTTAAATTAATTTTTTTTGGTGTTGCTTAATCGAATATTGTTAACGGTATTTTAATTATAATTTTTTTTTTCTTTCTCTATTTATTTATTTTGTTGCTTACTTTAGTCGCGACTAGTTGACTAATATCGGGAAAGAATCGAGAGGGATGAGATTATATATCGTAGGCGTAACTAATTGCTGTTAAGAATGCGAGTCCATGTTTGTTTTTAAATACATCGTGTGATGCACGTATTCCCAAAAGTGGTTACTTCGTGATAAAAACAAAGTTAGGGAAAAATGTGCACCACTCCACACAATTAACTGGCATGGAAATTACGTATAGGCTCCACTCGGTCGATCCATTTTTCATCCTTAAGGACCTCTAGTGGCACATTATTATTACACATGGTTGCTATGTATACTCCTGAATTTTCTTTTTTTTTCTTCTTTTCACGCTCTTCTTTACCGTTTGGGTTGGTGTAATAAAGTCGATGAGTGTTCTAATAAATTTGTAAAGATGAGGGAAAGATTAGTTGACTTTGGGTATAGTGTATTGTGTGTGCGGTGGTTGGTTGGTATACCGTAGTAGTAGTGTTTGAAATTGAATTTCGCTGCTCTCCCGAGTGTGGCAGACGCGTGACACGGAGAAGCATTAAAATTCAACCTGCTTTCCCACCAAAAAATTTTACGTCGATGTATGAGAAAGTAAATAGAAAACGGTTGACTCGTTTTATAATTTTTAATTTATTTTGAACCACACGCTGTCTTATTCCTGTTGTTGGAAAGTTGAGTTTTTTTTTTTTCTATTTTGGAAATTTTTTTTTTTAAACTTAGGAATATATAGATAATATTTTGAGGGTTTTTTTAATAGAAAAAGTATCTAATCATTTAATGCGTGAAATGATTGGTTCTCATGTTTTGCTATGCGCGGAACATGCTTGGATGAATCTGTGACGTACATCTACTTGGTGTGCAAATAGAATATTTCGGTATAAACGACGTCCCGGAGCGCCAAACACAGTTTTTTTTATTATTATTTTGTTTTCGCACGGTGGACATTTACTTATCTTTTTCTTAAAAAGATCCTTTACAACTTTTTTGAATTTTTAAGTACGTTTTATTACGAGTTTACTTAAAAATAATTGTTTTTAAAAAGAATTATTACCGGTACCGGTTTTTATCTTAATTTTATTTTCTTGTGGTAAAATTTATATTTTTTATTTTCATTTTAAAACGCTAGGTTATACCGGTAATTAAAGAAAGATTTGGGGAAACATTTTGAGAGTTTAAAAAGTAGATCAAAACGTTAATAGACTGAAACTCTCATTTCATGTACAACAAAGTATTTTGGTGCGCCAATATTATTGAATGTACTGAACCTTAAATGGGTTTTAATGCAAAACAATGTTAATACAATACTTTAACATTTTTAATTTACCATCAAAAATTGGAGTTATTATAAGAAAAGAATATGAATGGCAAAATATTAATGGTTTATTTAAAAAAAAATTAAGAAAATTTTGCTAATCGAGTTAACATGTGCCGATTCAGTTGGAGAGGCCATATTTTAAAAATTGTTCTTTATCATTAAATCGGAGGTGTTGTTGTAGGTGAATATTAAAAAAATTATTTATTTTCATTAAAATTGACTTGTTTATTCGCTTTTTAAAAACGTCGTATATTTACGAACACACGCTAGTTATAAATTTATTATTAATTGCGAGTTCGTGTAATTCAAAATTTGCATCTACAATGTACATTGTAAAACGATTGAAAAATGTTTGTACAAGAATAACTCATGTCGACAGTGTTTTGTAGGTGATGAAGAAAATTATTGTCAATCTCGGTGCACTTTGTCAGGATATTGGCTGACATCAATTGAAACGAAATGGAGTTTTTATTAAAACGAATTTTTCGATTCTACACGGGAAGTGTTACAGATTTTTCTCAAATATCTATTTTTTTTATTAATACAGTGCACACTATTAGCCTTGCGTCTACTGTATGCGCTTTAACGTCGAAAAAAAAAAATATTTTTTTTTCTATTATTAACTCATTTCCTGTCTCATAAAGTTGATGTTAAATCATTTAATAGTGAGAGAATATGGCGAAACATCTTTCCATGTGTATAAAATAGCACAAGTTGGCATATATGTCAGCAGCTGTAAAATAAAATATAAAAAAGTATTCCCTCCTCTCATCTGAGATATGTCGTATTATCGTTATACTTAAAATACTTGAAATTGCATGTTTCCTGATTAAAATCATTGTGGAACTTAAAATTTCTTTGAAGAGTGGCAATTACTCGAGGAAAAGGGGTCTGTGTGGTTGTTGCCTGTTTGTAACGTAGCAGCAGCGTAGACAAAGGACAATTTTTTTTTTCCCCTCTCAGATAATTTTATCAACTAACTTGACTTTTAATTTTCCACTCAGCATCGTTTTGTTGCCAAATTTTGTTTCACTTCCGCTTTATTCGTTCCATATGGTTGTGCTAACTTAGCCTTATTAAACTTATTTGCGCAAGAAAACGAAAGAAAAGAGGCGAAATTGATTAAGAGCGATTTATGTACCAATTTCCTTTTTTTTGTTTTTTTTTCTTCTTCCTGCTCCCCTACGCTCTCGTCCTCCACCAGCTCTTCAACGTTTTTATATCAAACTTAATTTGATAACTAAAGGTTTTAATATAATTTTAAGAACGGTGAACGTATTAAGTTACGCAATTTTCAAAATGACAAAGTATTGTAGTCGTATTGTGAAATTATTTAAAGCTGAAATTGGTGTTCAGTGACAGGAGGAAAAAAGTTGTGTTTTTATTGATGTTTATGATTAAAGAATTAATGGGAATGGCGGTTTTAGAAATTTTTACGATTTAATTTATTTATTAGAAATTTTAACGCAGTGTTTTTTTTTTTAAATAAACCTTCCTTTTTGATAAAGTATTTATTAACGTTTATTATTATTAAGACGTTTAAGGCTGAGCTCTGCTGTTGATCTTTACGCAATAACAGGGACTTTTGAAAAGTGAGGTTACATCAGAGAACGTTATAACCGAGTCTTATGGTTTTACAATAATTCTAGCAGCTCTTATTAAACCATGTTGGGGTTACCAAAATATGATTGAAAGAAAGAGAGAGTTTTTATTTTTAATGTTGGCTTTTGGTCTTTTTTTTAAAAAACCGAATACATTTTGAAAGATACTTGTGGGACAGCGCAAGCAGTTTTTAAAAACAGTTTAAGGTCCTGTTCTAGAAAATGTCTTTTTTAAATCTTGCTTGAGAAAATCTTTTAAGCCATATCTAGATTTTGAAACTGGATGGCAGCGAATTAAATATAAACTTTTTTTGTAATTACAGTATTAATATTGAATGTTTTTTTTTATTGCTGCAATATTAACAATAATTTTTAATTATTTTGCAACTTTTCAAAGAATTAATTGGAGAAAAAAAAAAATGAATTTATTAGATAAATGGATAATAGCATCCTGGTCTTAGATTTAGATAAAAGAAATTTTTATACATCGGACAAAAAAAAATTGGCGCCAAAATTATCGAACCTGTTAAAAATTTTGAAGAGGGATCATTAAAAACTTGTAATACTTCAGCATGAAATCTCTTTAAACATAAATTATAATGAAAAATATAGATACAGTACTTGACTATTTTTAAAATTTAACGAATTATTAGCATTTTTTTTTAAATGAAAGTTTATTTTAAATTTTTGAAGTTCTAATAATTCTTTTCTTTTAAAAGATTACGCAACCTTGTTTAACTTAAATTAAAAAAAGATTGAAATTGAGCAACTATGCACAATATTATTTTTTTTAATACGTAAAGCGCTTAACGGGATTTGCGTGGCAGTTTACTGTTTTATGGATTAAGTGATGGAAAAAAGCGTGGTTTATTTTCGTCATTTTGCTTGCAGTGTGAAAAACGAAGCGAACAAAGCATCCATCTCCGTGCCCTCTATACGACTATACGGTACCTGCAAGTAGCTACCGTAGAAGAAAAGCGCGACTTTTAATGATCTTAATAATAACATTACAATAAGGCAAGTTATTTGATTTCATTGCCAAAATTCCAGGATTAAAAAAAGTGTTTTGTGAATAGTAGTGTGTGAGGAATTTATGATTCTTGGAAATTGCTAGGAGCCGTTGGTATTTAAAAAGGTAGAAACGAGGATTGCACAAATGAAAATTCCAGTTTTAAGAACCCCGAGATAACAATACCTTATATAATCATGTGCATGCGATACCGCACGTTTTTCTCTCCGCGTGGATTTGCTCGTGGAAGCCCTGTACGCGCACTTGACGCGCGCAGTAGGTGTGTACATGTGCGTGCGTGTAATGTAAAGAAAATGTGTTTGTTTTGTCGCTTTATTAAAGTCTTTCGCATTATTTTTTGTCGTTTCTTCTTTCTTTTTTTTTTTTCTCCCTCCTCTCCATTCATGCTGTTTATTTCTTTGTAACCTTTTTTTACGATTATTATGAATCTAATCCTCTATCATCATTCCTCGAGTTTGCCATCTCGAAGCATATTTTTTACTGTCTCCAATCCGAAAGCCACTTTATACTATTATATTGTGAGCGCCTTATGCACTGGGTACCTGTTCCAACTACTGTATAGACTATAGAGTTTACTTATGAATTACCAAGGCTCCAAGATTGTTAGCAGAACTAAATCAGAATTTACTTTTTAAAATTTTAATTATTAAAGCATTCACGGTACTTGAATGCAAAAATAGTTTGTTAATTCAAGAATTATAAAAGCTCAAAAAGTAACTTTTCACTATTATTTAAGAATGCAATACATGTACTATCCTCTTACAGTATAAACAAACATTCGATATGCGCACCATTTTATTAGTTCTAAGTTTTTGTTAGACGTGTGTTGTGTGTCTCATTTGGTTTCTAGTTTAAATCATTCTATATATTGCTTCTTTTCCTTTTTTTTTTTTTTTTGTTCATTTTAAAACAGTTATTTATTTATTTACATTTTATTGCGTCGGCCAATATGACAAAATAGGAAACCATGTCATATAGTTGACTTCAGCTTAAAAAAGTTGTCAAAGGTCTATTGGGGAGAAATAAAAGCTGTACAGCCTAATTTCCTTTTAAATCGTAGTAAACGTTATTAGTTTAAAATAAAGTTTGCATATAAACATAATAATAAATTCAAACATTTGTTAATCAAAAGTGCAAATAATCACATCCAAGTTGGGAAATGTTAAAATTCTGTGGCAGTTTTTTTTTAAGTGCATACACGACCAGTCAAATTTAATAAAAATATATAAGTTATTTAAAAAAAAAAACAATAGAACTCTGCAAAAAAAATTACTAAGTGATCAGATTTTGCCGAATACTAAAATTTGAAACAAATATTTTTATAAAAGTATAAATATTACCTTCAAGTTCCAGCATTCGGTGAATCGTTATAATATTCCGATAGCATATTTTGCTGATGATTCGGCAAACTCCTCGGATGGACAGAACAATTGAGCTTTCCTAGACAATTTAAAAACTCACAAATGAAATAATAATACAAAATATCGACAGAAATTGGAACGTATCTTCTCGAACACCCGGTATATATTTAATTCGAATTAGTGAACTAGCAAAAGCGCAAAA
>JAQGAY010000513.1:0-25905 GCA_034698085.1 Polydesmus angustus | reverse complement strand
GCATTTAAAAATCACACAAAAAATTTTTATTTAAAAATTTAATTGACAACAATCTATTAGATCGCGCGCGACAGACGAAGGTCTGTCTGTAATGATGTTCTGTTCATTTGAAAAGCAGAAAAATAGTACAATTACAGTATTCCAAAAAGTTTAACTACATTTAAAAATTAGGAGTTGTTTCCATCATCGATTTTCAATTTGTTTTATCATACATTATTGCCGGCTAATATTGCCAGAGCAATTCGTAATCAACTTTGCAGCAGATCCCTAAACTGCATTTGTTTAAAACAATTTATTGGTGTGATTAAAACTTAGAAACTACTGTAATTAAAAAAATAAAAATAATAATACAAAAAAAAAATTAAAAAATCGCCTTTATTTTAAGAAAGTCGATTATAAAACCTTTAAAAAATATATTTAAAAAAATACTAGACGCAATACGGTAAGTAATTACCGGTAATTAATTTTTAAAAATTGGAATACATTTTAAAACTCAAAACCTTTCCAATACCGTACTAAATCTCTTAAATATAATAATTAAAACTCGGGTTAATTTTGTATTCCATATAGAAATTAAGCGTTTGTGTGGCTTTTAATTAAGCTTTTTTAAATGTAAATTTATAAAATAAAACACGTGTTTCAAAAAAATATATATGTATTCCTTATGAAAATAAGCCAGAACTTCGTAAAAAAATGTTTCGATTAAAATAAAAGTTGGTACTTACGGAGAATATTAGTGTAGGAACACAAACCAATTATAGCATAATGCTCGAAATGGCCACCGTTAGCCTTCACACAAGCTCAAAGTCCCATTCTTTAATTGATAAATCGATTATTCTCTGGTCAAGTTCATTCCAGGTTATCTGAAATTGCAGTTTCAAGTCCTTGATATTATTAATTTCCGGTTTGAATGTCTATTAATTAAAATATATATCTTCAAAATTTCATTTCAGTCGAATCATTTTTCACGAAGTTCTGGTTTATTTTCTTAGGGACTGATTTTTTTTTTGAGACACAGTGTATAATTACGTGCGATGATGATACTCACGAGGATAATTCGAATAAGAAAGTATTGGAACTATCAAGAATATTTTATTAATGAAAATGGGAATCATTAGTTATTCGAATATACAAATGATTCTAACCTACTAGTACATACATTTCGAAGTGCATTTCATTTTAATTCGCGCGCGAAATGCATTTTCTCATAAAAGGTTTAACATTTAAAACCTACTAAAAATAAAAGTAACAAAATTATTTTCTTTTTATAATAAACACACAAATAAATTGTTTAAAAAAGTCACATCATTTTAATTACCTTAAACTTTCAATTTTTTTTGCGGTAACTCTCGTAAATAATAGCCAAATTAGTGCAGCAGGCCAGCAGTGTCAATTAAATTATTTGGGAGAATGAAACAAAGTTTTTGTTACATTCGAGTATAAAGATAAATGTAAATAATAGAAAATAATTAAGGACTAAAAAATCGCAGAGAAAGAAATTAACCATTCCCCTGTTAGACTTAAGTACATGTAATTACAAAAAGCAATTGTGATCTAAAACTAGCTCAGCTTTTTGTTGCTCAGTAAATTACAAAAAATAAATAAATAAAAAAATATACGCGTCTTATAAGAGAGAGAGAAAAAAAAAGAGAATTTTTGCTTCGTCACGACTTTTGTTCTACGTTAGATGAAAGAAGAAAAAAAAATAAAAATAAAGAGAATTTGTTTTCAATTCAATTTACTCACTCGGATTTTTTTTTCTTTTGCAGGGAGTGAGAAATTAAAGCAAAAACAAAACAGAAAATAAATAAAGCGAGAAGAGTTAAAGTTAGCTAAGTTTGGCATGAACAGAGATTTATTCAGTCTCCCAACATTAATTATTTGAACGACATTCGAGGAAATGATTTTCCCGACCCACTTTACACTTTCCATCGTCATCGCTGATTTCATTTTCTCAGCTTCAGCGAGTCAAAATTTATTACTAATATGGTGTGTAATTTTGCCTTTTCTCATTTTGTTACCCTAAAACCATAAATTTTCCACGAAAAAAGTTCACCAGTAAAATATTGTTTCCATTACTTTTTGCACGCAACAAATTATTTAAAATGTTATAAAAAAAGAAAAACAAACATTAGCGCAAAATAAATAAACCGAATGATAATAACTAGCAAATTAAAACCAACAACTTCAAAAAAAAAAAATACCTTTATTGAAATTGTCGAAATATAAACCAGTTTTAGTATTGAATGATTTCAAAATTTCATTATGCGCGCGAAATTTTCTAGGAAAGTATCCAAGCGCGTGTAACGAGGAATTTATATAGCCTACTTTCAAACAAACGAAACTTCTTCGCTATGCATGTGCCAGAAATTTCGTAGATAAGTAGGAGTTTACCTACCTAGCTTCACTAAAAATTTTTTTTTAATTAACATTTAAAAAAATATGCGTTCTCACAAATTTTTTCCAATGTTTACATAACTCCTAGTCAAATAACAACAATATCGCTAAGTGTAAACACCACGAGTTTTGATTCCATAAAAGACTCTCGAGGGAATAACCCAATCCCTTAAAATCACTTTTCTCATCTTTTTCACGTCATCGATTCCAATCCCTTGATCCTTTCACACCGATTTTTATTACATCATTTAAATGTGTAACAATAAGTGCGAGTTTTGAACGCGTAACTAAATCGTGTATGTACTGAGACTCCATAATATTCACGTGGATAACGACACGACAGTCAATTCCACCGAAAGCAATATCCACCTATAGCCATTAGTAGTGCACATTACAAGCTAAGAAAATGCGAAAAAGAAAAGCGCAATCTCTTCACCAGCGACCGAGCCCATTCGTTTTGGCGGAGAAAAGAGAAAAAGTTAACGACTTTGGCATCAACACACAAGAATTACGACACAAACCTTAGAGAAAATATAAACAAATATAAAAGAGAGAGAAAGAGAAAAAAAATATCAACAAAATAACGCAGTTTGTTTTTACGCAACATTTGCCCCACCCAAAATAAAGAAAACGACATGAAAACATTTTTTTTTTTGAAGTTTCCATAGTCGTTGATCATGGATGGCGCTGCGCACGCTATTTCACTCTATTTACTTTCAGCTCGGCTCACAATACATCATCGTAAACGGTGATAAAAAGCGTTACCTGTTTGCCTCGTTCCAACACTTTCACTATCTTTTAACTTATCTTTCAACCACATACACAAGTAACGCCAACATACACACGCACACATACGCACAGTACAACGGATACACCTGACTATACATCATAAACATCGTCATTCGCGCCACCAAACACCATCCCTTTCAACCTACGCTCACTGTTTCCAGCATCACAAATCTGCAACAATATGGCAGGAGGAAAGCATTCAACTTAATCTGAACCGTAATTTAAAATTGAAAATATTGTAGTAAAAAAAAAAGAAAAATATATGACCATCATTTTTATTTATTTATTTTTTTGATATTTTTTTTTTGTTTTCTTTGAAATATAAAAGGATCATTATCGACTCTCTAAAAATCATTTTCAATCCATTAACTTACTACGTTACATCTTTTCTCTCATATTTCACTGCGCACCATGCGGCGCAACAAACTTTAAAAAAAAAATAAATAAATAAACAAATAAAATACCGGGTGATGGAAAAATCTTGCCCTAGACTCCCCTTTATAAGTTTGCTAATTTTAACTAAAACTAATGTGAATCGAAATAATATTATTATAATAGCATTGAGTACAAAAAAAAATTAAAAATTTTAAATAGAGATTCATAATAATTATTAGGTAAAAACCTCTATTGCAGTTTACGTTAAGAATTTTGAATTGTCTGAAACGCTCGGAAAAAATTTCAAATTTAATTTTTAAAAGACGCCGGGGAATGAATAAAATAAAGTTGACAATGATAGAAAATTTTAAAGTTTATCATAACTTGTACAAGTTAAACCCAAACACCCGGTAAAAATTTATTTTTTAAATCAACAATAACAGTGGATAATTTAAGTGGAGCGCCACTACCGGCTTGTTCTTCATTGTGGATATGTACATTATTGTAAAACTGCATTATGACCGGTGGAAATAAATCTATAAATCTAATCTAAATAAAGAAAAATAAGTTATTGTTAATTCAAATATCGGATATACAATAGTAGTTTTACTTTATCTCATATAGGTGTAATACAGAAACTATACTGTAATTAATGCAAATGTACATGAAATTAATATACCGTACAGTTAATTGAAAATAAAATTGTTTCTAAAACAAATTAAAAATCTCTTACAGCTGATTAGCATCGCAATCATGCGAGAAATTATGTTAACAACGTGCTAACGCCATCATTATATATTTTTTTTTGCTTGATTTTTCGCCTACTTGCGCTTGTTTACATCCTTTAAATTCCAATCTTTCAACTGGAAAATGTTAAATTTAATAGAAATCTTTTTCTCGATTCTCGCACTTTTACAATAATTACAAATTTATCCCAAAAAAAAAACAAATTACTTAATTAGAGGTTATTCTATTCACCGTAAAGCTAAACCACTAAGAAGAGAAACAGAATAAAAGAAAAAAAGTTTGTAATAATTGTTGGAATAGAACCGTGTAGGAATGCATTCTTTGTACATAAATGTTATATCAATGAAGCACTAATTGAGGAAAGAATGAAACATCAGCGCGCATGAGCACTTCAACGTCGACTTTATAGCAACATGAATAGATAAAAAAAAACAATGATTAAAAAAAAATGAAATTAAACTCAAAAAAAAAAAAATTAATGCTCACATAACACTTTAATTGAAGAAGAAAAAACCGCCTACTCTTTAAACATAATAAAGTATTCCTATAGTGGTTTAACATTTTATACAAGCAATTATAATAATTCCAAGTTGAAAAAAAAAAAGATTAACTTTCCATCTCTATTAATCTTAACCCCCTCCTCTCTTTTTATTCCACAGTATTTCTCAAAAGAAAGAAAGAAAAAAAAATCAAGCTCTACTTCACTAAAGATTCATTTGTAAGGATTAACCTTTCAAGTGGAAATTTGGGAGTTCAACTTCCCATTACCAGCGATTTTCAAGCTACAAAATCCGTGTCAATTGTAATCGGAGACAAACAACGCTAACCTTTATTTATGTTCGCGAAAATTTGAGATGAGGGGGAGGAGGGAGAAGAGTAGAAAAAAAAAAAGAATCAGGTGTGAAAATACAAAGCGAACAGGTAAAGTACAACATTCGCAGGTGGTCCGCACATTTCGTCGGATTCAAATTTAAATAATACTTTGCGTAAAAAAAAATAGAAAAAAATTCGTTACGTAACACCTCTCCCTTAAATTTAGATTGTCTTAAACCTCCTTTAACCTAAATCTGGATTCCTTAAAACTACTTTAAGAGACAGGTGAACTGCTATAGAAACTTGTATCTATTATTTTTAACTTCAGTAGTTCTAATCTGGGTTACAAAACAAACTTTGTTGCGACCAAAACTCTAAAATATCTTAATCTACTTTGCCTTCTGGTGGCAAAAAAATATATAAAAACCGTCAATCACTTTGTAACTGAGCATTATTGATATACATAAATAAAATCAATTAAATAATATTGCATAAAACTTAAAATTTAATTTTTGATATTTTTTTTAAATACCGTAGTAAAAACAAACAAAGTAGTATATTTTACCGGAGACTACAGTATTGTAAATCCGAACTAATAAAACATAAGGTGGTATGGATGATAAAAAAAACTTCGGATTACCGTTCAAAACATTTTTTTAAACATAAAAAAGGGTGTCAACGTAACAGCCATATGAGTACAGCATGTATAATATTGTACTCGTATGACTGTTACGTTATTTAATACTATACAGAGTGTTTCAGAGAAATATACGCACGTTCACAAAACATATCTGTGCACGTTTTTCCAAGTAAGAGCAGATTACAATGGCATAATATTGTAGGATGGCATTACTCGGATAAACCTATTACTCGCATGACTCCAGCATCAACATATAAACAGTTAAACAAAGTGCATGCTCATTAATCTCAAAAAAAGTTTT
The DNA here is from genome assembly GCA_034698085.1 of Polydesmus angustus. Taxonomy (NCBI): domain Eukaryota; kingdom Metazoa; phylum Arthropoda; class Diplopoda; order Polydesmida; family Polydesmidae; genus Polydesmus; species Polydesmus angustus. The sequence continues at coordinate 19,843 of JAQGAY010000513.1, read as the reverse complement.
AAATTGACAAATTTAACTTTTTAAACTATTTCTTAAGGAAAATTGGTTATAAAAACGATAGATTTCACGCGCACATTTTCTAAGCCGAGTTCCATAGTGCAAAACAATTTTTTTTTTTTAAAAAAAAACGTCTTGTTTAATCTTTTTATACATGTACAGTACTTCAAATTTTGATTAGAAAACTTTTGTGGATCGTGCATGACTGTTATACTTTATTGTAATTAGAAAACCTTTATATAAACTTTGAAGGAGGTGAAACATAATAATATTATACAAAAGGAGATTCAATGTCCGAATAAAGGAAGAAAAAAAATAATGTTTTATTTTATATGGTTTGAAACAATTGAAACAAAGTACTCGCTGCTTTAATTCTTATTTTTTCGGCGGGTAGATTTTGTCTTGGTAAAATCCATTTGAGATACGTGCAACCTCAATTCCTGCTAAAATGAAAAATGCGCTTAAAGTAGAATGCAATTAGTCAGTGTTCATCTTAAATAGGTTAATATAGGAAAACGGTAGGTTGGCTTGCCGTACGTTTGACATTCTCAAAGCGTAATCCGTAAACAAACATGACAGAATAACACGAGTAATAACACTTTTCGCAAAGAAATAATAATAATAAAAGCTAGGCGAACTCATTTAATAAATTCAAATTTAGGTCACCAAAATTTACAACAAAATATTATTCTTTCACTCATTTGTACTCTAACAAATCTGGGATTTAATTACATTTAGTAATAAAAAAAAAGCAAGAATACAAATTAAAATTGCGCGAAACTAATAGAAAAAAAATTAATTAAATATTTTTAAAAATTACAAACAACAATAGCGTTATGCAGCTCCAGAGCCGAATTTAGATTTCGCAAAAAAATTGAAAGCTGTTTTTCTGTTTTTTAAAGAGAATGTTAATAATAGACAGTTTTTATAAACGTTTCTTTATGCTGCGCGTAAAAATCAACATAAAGTACTCGTTAATTTCTAGCGAATTTAAAAATTTGTAAGTGGTGTAACTGACGAATTTTTCCTTTTGCTTTATCATCTTTTTTTTCCATAACCGTCATAAAAACAACATAGGAAAAACATGTCTTTTAATTTTCATATGGCTGTTTAATTGTCGGCATTTTGAACTTAACATTATTTTAAACCTGCCCTTTAATTATAATTATCGCATAAAACGCAAGAAAAGCGCCAATTGACTTTTACAGGACCAAAAACTAGTTAACCAGTCTTCCGTTTTATGCAAATTGCCGCGAGAGCGAAGATGAATGTTCCCTGATATTTCCACCATTAAAAGGAGAAGTAGAGTTGGAGGCTGCGACGGCTGTGGTAACGGCGGCCGCGTTCAAATTTGCATGGAAATAGCGTAAAACTTGGCAATTAATCCCTAAACGCGTGATGGGCGCTCGGGAGATGTTACCGTGGTTCATTTACATATTTTCCCATCTAACATGTATCTTATACGCAGCCGTTTACGGCGTAACGTACCGGTAACGCATTAAGTATTCCGAGCCATGACATACCACGCCGACATGACGCACTTGGAAACGCGTTTAAACGCCATTGTCGAGGGTGGATGGGAGTCCAAAGGACAAAATGGAAGGAGGGGTGTTTAAGTGAAAATGGATGGAGATGAGACGTTAATTGATACGAAGCCATCTCCAGAAAAAATTTACTAATACTGTATTTTTTTTCTTACTTTTTTGGCTCTTAAACAAAATATTTTTTTGAGGCATAAAAAAAATGAAGCTGCGGTTGAAAGCAAATTATTTTTCGTTTATCGTGTTTACGAGCACGGGCTCTAAAGGAGTTTGGAACCCCGGCAGACATTTAACGAGTCGAGTGTTTACAGCGTGGAAAGTGATAATACGAGAAATATAGAACCCAAACGACACGTTTTAAGAAACGAAAGAAAAAAATTTAATAATATACGATGCGCGTTCAACTCGACAAGATTTTAATTAACTTATAACTTTACAATCAATAAACTCTTTTTTTTTATTAGTAAATAACTTTTTTTTTTTGAACAAATAGCTAAAACTTAAAGTTTACTGCTTCGAAACTTATTGAAAGTTAACCTAATTTCATGATAATTCCAATTCGTAAAAAAGTTAAAGAACTTCCTCATTGTAAACTGTAGAAATAAAACTCAGTTAAAGCTAACTAGTACAATTATTGCAGTATTACAGATGAACTGAATAGTTTTTAAGCAAAAAACATTATTAAAAACGTTATATTTTTAACACTATTTTAATTACACGATAGATTATTTTCGAAACTTTGTTAATTACTCTTTAAAATTTCTTTAAGCCTCAAAAAAAAAATTAAAAATTGCTTTAAAAAAAATGGTTTAAAAAAAGTATTAAAAATCGCAAGAAGCTTTTACTAACGTTTATTTACTCTTATTTAAAAATATAAATAGATAAAAAATTAAATTCTTGGTTTTCAGAATTATTAAATTACAGATTATTAAGCAGATAAAATTATTAGAGAAAAAAACAATTAATCCACAAATACAGTGATAATTATTAATTAAATCTTCCAAAAAAAATGACACTACCAACTTTTTGTAACCATCATAACCAAAAACGAAAAACAATAAACAAACAAACCAGACTCATCTTTTCGTGATTACGAGTACATAAAATTATAATAATGTTAAACTAAAATTCTTAATGCTGGTCACAATATAATTAAGTAAATGAGCCCACCTAAAATACACAATTACCGTGTACACAATTTTCAAAATCTGAAATATTCCATGAAAAATAGCTTTTAATACATAATAAATTGATAGTTATAAAGTTACTATCGGCGGTCAATAGTTTTTACTCCAAAATTGAATTTCTTTTTTTTTAATGCAATTTTGCATTTTTGTTGTGTAATATGTTATTTTTGCCGCGTATTAGGTAGACCCCCCCCCCCTAACTATGAACAAACAAAGCTAAAAAAAAAAAAAAATAATAATAAAATTTAAATTCAAAGATGGTTTTTGATTTCGACCTGGGTATCCCCATTCACCTTTTCCCCAGCCAACTCAACCCTTCCTCCATCTATCTCGACCCTAATCATCATCTTGTTGTAAATTATTTTGAACCCGCCATTACCACCCAACCATCACCCACAATGAACCCAGACACTCAAATAACTTCGCCCTTCTCTCCGACTCAAAATTTATTATTTAATAAATTCCATATTTAATTTTTTGAGCCAACAAAAAGAAATAAATTTGCCACAGTAAACACGTGAGACATTTGGCCAAAGGTAAATAAACTCCGCCCCTCCCTTCATCAGCATCTCCTCCCCGCTCGCGTTAACAGCGCCCCACGTGTCTAATAGATGCGTAGGGAAAAACAAATTAATTAATGCCGTAGCTTAAAAAAAGGGAGCGAAAAGAACAGAGGACTAATTTCATTTTATCAACGATTCGGATCTATCGATAACTTTAAGTTTAGATTTCCATCTCCAACCCTTCCACCACCCATTCATTTTTTTTTGTGTCAGAGACCTTTGAAAATTATTATGGCAAGCTCAAATATCAGCGACTGACATCTAACTTATTGCACGAAGAAAATACTCCTCGTTTTAATAGCCGAACTTAAGTTCCGAGGCGAATAAGAAATTACAGGTAGCGTATTAAAGAGCGAGCGAAGACATCGAAAGAGAGAGCTGGGAGAGAGGGATAAAAGACCGCCGGAGTTGATTACGTAGTGGGAGGTGTGTGCGATTTTCTTTAACTTCGCACTCTTTAACCTCAACTCGTATTGCAAATTAAAAGTTTAACGACGAGGAAAACAAAAAAAAAAATTAATTTTAATAATTTTTAAATTTAGAAAAAGTGGTATTTATTAAATTGCTTAATTATCTATGTACGCTATACGATTATAGCAACCTTAACACTGTTGTAAATTACAAACTAATTGCTTCTTTGAAAAAAAAATAATATTTTTAAGAATAATTAATAATAATTTCGCGTAATACCACTCTTTAAAAAATTCAAATTGCTCGTTAAAATGCAGTCAGTTTCAACGATTTCATTTGCAAATTCGTTTACACCTGAAAAACAAAGTTTGACAAAGTTTGACATTTACTAAGCATTGACATTTTTATAATATTTGAATGGTTAAAGCCAGATTATATTTTTTTATATACTACACCTAATATTGTTTTTACACGGGGGATATGTTCCTGAAAAATACGTGCAAAAAAAAAATTCGTGTAAAAAAATTAATGGGGGAATTCTGTGACATTATATACAGTAAGGGCTACCAAAAAATACATACAGTACTGTATTCTCAAATTATCATTAATACATAAATAAAGGTATGAAAAATTTGAAAAATTAACAAAATAAGCAAAAAATATTTTTGAAATTGGTTAAAAATCTGTGTTATTTCAAAATTGTTCGCGTAAAAAGAGAATGAAAATTTATTTTGAAACCGTGTTATTTCAAATTCGGGTAAAAAAAAATTCGTGTAAAAACAGTATTAGGCGTACTGTATTTAATAATCTAAATTTGATGAACCGTAAAGTTTTAATATAAAGCCGTATTTAACTCAAAAGCAATACAGTATTAATTTAAACTACCGGTATTAGTACAGTGTAATTGTAAACGTTTTTGCTCTTTCATTATCAATACGAAAAAACATCATCGGTTTTATTCTAAAAATACTAATTGGAATATCAATATAAAAAAATATATACTGTACCGGTAAATAATAAAATATTTTATACATTTTAAAAATAGTGATTAATTAATGTGCAGTAATTATATTTTTTAAAATAAAAAGTACCGGTACTAATTATGTGCTTGTTAAGCTATTGAGATTGGAATCCGCCTGTCAGCACATAAAACAAATCAACTTCAAACTCCATAATCATCTTTTTCCATCTCTTGACTACGATGCGAGAAGCGTGCAGAATAAAATCCGAAAAGATGAAGAGAAATAATAATAAAATAAAAAAATATAAAACTAAATGCGAAAACAATTATTGATCAAATAAATTATCTTTAAAAACACGTAAAAGATGGCTTAATGTTTCCGAATACAAATTGACGCCAAAATAGAACTAACGCGCTTAAAAAGAAAATAAAAAGTGCGAAGTCGAAAAATAAATCAACAAGCCCAAAAACTGCGAAAATTCCACAAAGATTAAGCGGGATTATTTGAGATTAGAGGACGATAATTGGTAGGAAATAACACGGAATATACGCACGTCCATCTCAGCGTTACGTCATTCTTACCGAAGCTCATTCAAAAGAAAAATATACTTTTTCTGAGCGCGATTCAATTCTTTTTCTTTTAAACATTTTGACATCCGTATAAATGTGTTGCAAAAATATTCTAAAATAAAAAGCGAAATGCAGTATAATAAGAAATAAACTTACAGAAGCTTTAAAGAGCTCTAATAAAACGCTATTAATGTTAAATTAAACCACGAAGTGACCATAGATTGTAAAAACGGATTAAGCTGTTTTGAATGACTTTTTTGAGAAAATTAATCCGATATTCGTTTTCTCTTCTGGAACGGATTAATGACGAATATTGGAGCTCTATGGTACATGTAGCATTATCTCATTTTGTTCTATTTTCTTAAACCTATAATTTTATTTGATAGTTTAAGGCTAATCCTCATTTTTTTGAATTGGTCATTGTGATAACGAGAAATTCAATACCGTTTAACCAGCATTACGGTTTAGTTTTTTTTGGCGAATGTGCTGTGGGCAAATGTTTAAAGGGGGAAAGACAAATAGACGATTCTTTTTCTTTCCTGATAAATGAACACTCCAATAAATCTGGTTTGAGAATGAGCAAACACTCAGTCGCCTCGTGCTATACTTAACTCGACATGTACGTGCTCGGCGCCTGCGTTGGCAAAAGGGGGGGGGAAAGATACAAGTGACCATTAAGTAAATACCCAAAAAAACATTTCTTCTTTTTTTTTTATTCCGCCTAAAGCAAAGTCGGAAAAGCAATAAAAAATAAATTCAGTCGATAAACCAAATAAGAAAAAAAAAAAAAAACGAATTAAAGGAGCACTCTAGTCTAACTTCATGGCTAAACGCAATCCATCGCTTCCATTAATTAATCAATCATTCAAAGATTTATTAAAGATACCGGTACCAAAGTTATTAAATGAGTTTGGTCAGATAATATCAACAAGCCTTCATTCTTAAAAAAACATTAAAATGTCAGGAGATTTAGAAACACGATGCTAATATTATTTAAATTAAAATAATACTGTAATTTAATTATTCAATTTTTGCTTCACTTGTCAATAATAATAATTCTTGAAAAATATTGTGAGTAACTTTGTGCTTAGGTTACCACTTACCAGCAATGGTTATAATATTCCTAATAGACCTGTTTTATTCCTTGTCATTTCCGTTAATTCCTTTTTTCTCGTAAATGTAAAAAACCAAATAGTAAATTGTATAAATTATTTATGAGCATTTTTACATACCGTTTGAAAATATTGAGTCAAAAACTATTTAAAACACGAAAGAAAAAGTAAAAATTGAAAAATAAATTGTTACCTGTATTTAATAAAATAAAATGCTAACTAGGTCCAAAAAATAAAATTTTATAGCATACATTCTAAAAAGTTTATAGAACTTCGACTTTAAAATAGAATAAAACTGAACTTTAAAGAGAAAAACCTATTTCGTATTTTTTTTTTATTTTTTTATTTATTGAATTAAGCTATAAATTTGGAGTTAGCAAACAATATTTTTTTCTTCTGCTTTTATTTAACTTCCCTTTGAACGTCAAAGTATTTGTAGAATCAGGCTTTTTGCGAACGTCAACATTGTAGGTCTCTAAATCGAGTTTAACCGGATGTGGCCGTAGACCATCCAACTTTTCATCCATTCAATAGACTTCGCAGAGATAAAACGAGCAAAGATTTAGCAAAGTCACTCGAGCCCAGTCAGCCAATTTCAACCAACTCAACATTTCCATCTGCTCAACCACCCATATCCATCATCCTGCATATCGCCCAACCCATACAATACAATCACGACTATGTAGTACAAGCCAAAAAAACTCCTACATGAATTTAGATTTAAAGTTTTCTTTTCAAAATCAAATGCAATTTTTGCTCACTAAATTTGAGTATTAGTGTGTATGGTACATGTATGGTTGCTCCGCCAAACTACTCCAAGAATAATGAAATGAGTTTGTAGGTAAAAATATATAAATGGTACCCTCGACAATACTTACGGAGGAAGGGGTAGCCATATTTCTCCCGCCCCCAGCACATCTTCAGCTCAGCCAATGTACTTCCCGGAATTTCCCTCCCAAATAAATTTCCAACCAAGATGAAGCAGAGAGACAGAAAGAGAGAGAGAGAAAAGAGGGAGGAAGTTGCATAGCCAGGCACGCCGATTTTTTTTTTTTTATTATTATTCCAAAAAACGAAAAGTATAATTTATGTCTTGAGTTTATAAAAACTTATAAATCTAATATCAAAATCGTGGCTATATCGCAGAAGAGAGAGAGAGAGAGAGAAAGAAAGATACTGTACGGCATGATAGAGGAAGATGAATGGCCTCGCATCCAAGATGGAGGACGCGGATTTAACAGTAGGAGCGCATATCTTGGGCATAAAAATGACTAAATAGCCGCTCACTCTATATTTTTTCTGCCACCCTTTTTTCTAATTCTACTACTTAATGCAATGTCTAGACCTAATAAAAGCGATTATTAGATCAAGCGATTTGCTCGTCAATCGATAGCGTTTAGGCTGCGCGCACCTTTTTCCAATTAAAAATCAGCCTTTTATTATGTAAATGTAAATAAGTTAATAAGCCAAAAGAATTAATTAAGTCGCAAAAAGGAAAAAAAAAAAAAGTTCCCAACAAGGTGTTAAATGTATAAGCCAGAATAGTTTATGTGTATCATTAACACCTCGCAAATTACACTGGTACTACAATGGAGCATCTTTCGTTACGTGCGCACTTGTTCATGCCCACCAAAACCATCAACAAGCGGTTTAAAGAGAACGAAAAAAAAAAAAAAATAATAAAATGGGTATTAACACTCCTCTTATTTATCCTTATCTATCATTAAACGATAAACTTCAGGTAAAAGCGTGATAGAGGCAAATAGATTCACAAAACTTTGGATAATACCAACTCACTTCCGGTTGCCATTACACACGTCTTATTTCCCGCAAATTTATCGCGTGTGAAAATTTGCTTCAATAAAATATTTCATCATTTCTTTTATTTTTTAAATTATGTTCTCTCTATTAATTATTAAGAATTCGGATAAAAGTTTTTGGAAATAGCTTCGTGAGAAAAAAAGATAGCGCATGCGCGAATATTTTATTGCATGAATAAATTATGTGCGAACGTTATCAGTCGTCAAAACAAACTCGTATAAAATAATAAAAATCGATTAAAATCCAGTGCCCTGTTTCATAAACGTTGACAATTCGACAAATGTCGACAATTGTAAAATAATCATCAAAATTCTGTTTCATAAAAACTTTGACATCCAAATTTTAATGAAACGGTAATGTGTTGCATTTTACAATTTTGACTAGCACTTGTCGATTTGTAGAAATTGTCATAATTGTCGCACCTGTAAGTTTTATGAAACAGGGTACAGGACGTGTTTTTGGGGTACTTTTCTTTTCAAACGTCGATCAATAGAAAAGAGTTGAAAGCATTTTCAGTTATTTAAAAAAAATCAAAATATTAATCACCGTTTAGTTAAAAACTTCCACAAAAACAAAACAATTTATAAGATATTTAAATCTGCAGCAGGCTAATTAATTAATCGATTAAAAACATTATCCAATTAGTTACACTCCATTTTTAAAATACAGTGAAACTCGGTTATAGTGCGATTTAATGGACGAAACAAAATTCGCACTATACGCGGGATCGCACAATATCCGGGAAATGCATTTTAACTAAAGGGTTTTTTAATTGAAATAAAGGATTTACTCAAAAATAAGATTTTTTAGTTTCATTTTTTTTACAAACAATCTGTAATTGGCAAGATAAAACTGTCCGGAAAATTCACAATAATTTTTAAAATTTCTAGATTTGCGATAATTTTTTTTTTTTTTTAAATCATTAAAGTGGATCGCACTATAAACGGACTTTTTATACAGACTTTTAATCTCTGGGGACCAAGATATGGTCGCACTAAATGCGAGATCGTACTGTAAGCGGGCGCACTTTAACCGGGTTTTTTAACACATGCTCCAATGGCGTTGTCCAAGGGACCGGGCAAAAATCGCACAATAAGCGGGTTTCACTGTAATCTTTTCTCTATGCAATTTTATTGCACTGCATTTTCCAGTTTTCATTTTTAATTTTTGCTATCGCCAAAAATTTTTGCGTGTTTTTAAATGTAATTACCAAAATACAATTATATTATCGTACATGTACTTGCAAAACATTAAACCCGCAAAATTTGTTTGAGAAAAAAAAAATTAATTACGATTTTGTTAATTAGAGTTAAATTAGGAAAAAGCCTTTGAAAACAAAGAGAAAACGCGTCAATCGAAAATTTCCGCTTATTATGAACATTTTGCCCCAAAAATTGCAAAAAAAAAAAAAAAAAGAAAAAGCTTTGAAAATCAACATTTTGAAGAGAGAAAAGGCGAACGAGAGACATGAGGTAAGCTTGAGTAAGAAGCAGGTGTGACTAATTATAGTTATGCTCATTAAAGCTTTAATGATGAATTGCTAAATTACATATAAATTTTAGGTTCTAAGATTCTTTCTTCTCCAGCAATTATTGTTGTTATGATGATGATGATGACAAGCTTTCTTCTCCCTCTCCCCTTTCCCACCCCTCGTCACTTCGTAACCATCACAAATACCGTCACTAACACGTCGTATAAAAAGCGTTAATTCATCAACTACTCTCTCTCACTCTTGAAAAAAAAAAAATAATAGAAAAAAAAAAAAAGCTCATTTCCTTTTAATTACGTAAAAAAATAATTACCCAACATTTTCGAATTTAGCGTAACGAATCCAGAGACAATAACAAAATCCCTTTTTAATTCGAGCAGCTGACGTTAGAGGCGCCGTGGTTACAACCACTCGCCGCAATTACATTTTAATAATTATTATTTTTTTTTTCTCTCTCTCTCTCTTTCATTTAATAAGCGCTGGCCGATTGTCTTTCATTAACTTAGTCGAACTTTTTGCTCTCCCGAGATGAACGTCTCAGGCGGAAGAAGAAGGGAGGGCGTTATCAATAGAAATGCAGGCGCAACGGATCCATCTAGCGGCTTTTTTCCCCCTGACTAAAAACTGATAACATAAATCTGGCTCCATCTTTAATTTCTTATTGTCTACTTCCGCTTCATGATTACACATATAATGCTGATCCCCCGACTTTTTATTTCCAGATACAATTGTACTTAGGCGTTTAAGGCGGGAGAGAGAGGTAGGGGACGAGGGTGAGTTAGGGGCAGCCCGAGAAACAAAACAATGGGAAGAGAAAGAAGAAACGAAAATAAAAAATAAATAAATAAAAATGAAAACGTTGAGTTGAGATATGACGCAGTCATCTTTAGAAAGAACGACACATAAATTGAATAAGATGAAGAAGAAGAAAAAAGAATATAAAAAAAAAGCCATCTGAAAACAACGAATCAATGTTCTTATATTACGCTAAACCCTCGTTATTCGCGCGGATTACATTCCTCAGTACTCAGTAGGCGTTTGGGATGATGACATGAGCATTAAAAAAATAAAAACTCGCTGCAGAAATCAGATTTAGTAAGACAAGATTATAAGAGACAACTTCATTGTATAACGCTTAAGATAAAAACGCCCAAAAAATGGTAAAATTATCAAGCTTTAAATTTATCAAAAAAAAAAAAAAAAACAATACCGGTAACAAATCAGTGCAGTGCGTCTCTGAATTATAATTTATGATTATATTGACAAAATATCACAATTATATAAAATAATATTATTAGGAATTTAATTTGCGCGGAATTCTGAAAACAAAAAGTTTGTTTATTGCGGACATAAAAAATCAACAAACATTTTGTTTTTCAAACAAAAATGATGCATCTTCACTAATAGATTACTTTCATAAGCTGCATTCAGAAACCATTAAAAGTCATATTTAAGACCAAAGTCAAAAGTATTATTGCAAGGACAATTCAAAGTTCTTGGACAGTGGACCTATGTTCACTTAAAGATAGAAGCCCAAAAAATATTTTGAATTGCCCTTGCAATAATACTTTTAACTTTGGTCTTAAATTTGACTTTTTAATAGTTTCTGAATGCAGCTATAGAGTACATTCATATCAAAAAGCAAATACTGGTACCGAAAAAACTTGAACCGGTATATTATGTTCCCCATTCAGTTAATGTGGAACATTCACAATGGAAATTTCACCAAAACTCCTGAACCCCTCCAAGAATAAGAATATAAAAATGTGGTTCTAAATGCAAAAGTTTTGTAAAAAATTTTTCTTCGGCATTTATATTTTTTCTCTTTATAAAACTTTTAGTGCAACAACAATATTAGCCTATTCCCTACCAGCAGCCATAGAGAGACATAATACACTATAGAGAGACAGAGATAGAAACCTTATTACTATTCGTCTCAGGCAAACATGTTTTTCGCAAAATGTACTTTTACAAGATACAGTATATACTGTTAGTCTATTTCTTTAAAAAAAAAAAAATTCGATAAAATTAACAAAATGCAATGTAGCCAAGCATTTATAATTCTCAACATAATATAATTCGATGAGAAATAAAAGCGCGAGAATGCCGAGGTTGGGAGTGTTAATAAAGCAAGCAAAGCTGACAACTCCCACGCATACTCGCAAGTTTATTTTCCTATCCACCGTTGTATATTTTACATCAACGAATGCGAGTTGGGAATTTATTGTTTATCTTAGACAATGTATAATTAACAACAACAACACGTAAGTTATGGCACCTGGTTCCGAGGGTGTTGCGCTACGTGTCACATGCTCGTAAATTCTCCCTCGTCGTCTGCTTCGTCAGGTGAGAACCCCCACCTTCCCCAGGAACGCCATCTTACTCACAGTTGCCTTTACACCACGCCATTTTGAGAAAACAAATAAATCACGTACATTTATGGTCAACACTTTTCACGGAAAAAGTAAGAAAAAAGTAGAAAAGTGCTCACTGCTCGCTCGGTACCGCAAACACGCGCCAAACTTTATTTCCGGTTGACCAAATTTAGTATTTTGGTCTCCACTCGCAAACATAATAAATTACCAGACAAACTTTATTTCGTATCTCACAAAATTCATTTCGGACCTTATCGAATTTAGCTTTTTTTTTTTTAAAAAAATAAAAAAATAAATTGAGGGTTGTACGTTTTGAAATGAAATAAACTTCTGAAAACTTGTCAAAAACTTAATAAAACATTTTTAAACAATTTTAAATAAATTTTTTAAAATAATTTTAAATAACATAAATAATGTGTGTTAACTTAAAACGCAATTACAGAAAGAACCTTTACGTAAACCACAAGTAGGACCTAGTAGGCTATTAGTTTCGTATTATAATACTGTATATTCTCAAAATAACCGTTCGTGCTAAGTGGATTCTACTATTCCACTAATTATCGTTAGTGACTTCCATTATCTTTTTTCTCCTTCCTCGCCATTTTGAAGAAAAAGGGGAAAAAAACCGCTGGCTTTGTGTCGTTTCCGGTTTATCTGTTACCTAATAGACTCTGTCCGGGTCTTTATTCTCTTTCCTCCTCCGTCCATAGCCATATCTGCGTGTAAACAGAATACTAATGGCCATCGATATAAAGTGTGCTCACTCTCACGTGAACTCGCACGCGCGTGCATAAAAAAAGCATCTTCTAGCTCAATGTTTTGATACATATTCCGTATACATGCATGCTAAATGGAAATCTGATTTCTTTACGGGCAATTAACATCATCCATCAAGTAAAAAGAGCTTTTACTAGAAGCAGCGCCGTCTAGCGGCCTCCCATTCAGCCTGGCGGGTGCGCCCTCTGACGTAGATGTTGCGAAATGTCTTTGAAGCCGCATCTTTTCGGAATTGATGGAACGGCTTCAAACGCACAACTAATAAAATATGATAACATTTTTTTCGCTCTCCCTTTCATTTCTTACGCCATTTACATAAACTGGCGAGATATCTAGAAAAATGTTAGCAATAAAAAGCATGTAGGCTCTATTATGCAATGCACTTAACGTATCCACTGCACGCACAACCGACCAATTGCATTTCAAATACATAATCATACTTCAAGTTGGTTTTTTTTCTTTCTTTTTAGCCTGGTATTTATATCTAACGTTTCTTCAAATCATCAGATATTCAGCAATATTTAAACATGGTTTATTCTTACATTGTACAAATCAATTCATTTCGACGTATCAGTAATAAAACATTTCTTAAATATGTTTTTATTCGAGATTTAATGAGTTAGCAATACTTTATTTTAAATTTTGCTTATGGTAGAAATTTCGTTATTCAATAATAATTTCTAATGGTAGATTGTATGAGGTAAACAACAAGTTTTGTGTATTTTCATTTGCAATTTAGCTTTAATAGTAATTGTCCTAAAAGTGAAAAATATTAATGTTTTTAACTTTAATTTTTTATAGGTTGAATTACGATCAAGAGTAGCAGTGTGTGTTGGGGAAAAGCAGAAGAGAAAAAGACACAAAAAAATTTAAGTAGGCCTACGATACGACTTTTTAGTAGAGATCTATAACAATCAACTCAATAGTTGAAAATATTAAAGGTGCAATAAATTTATAATTCCATACCTGGCTTTGCATCATTTCCGCATTTTGCAATAATTTGTATGCGTCCTACATTATTACGGCACTAAGATTTATAAATTTTTAGAGCATATAATTTCATTGAGTGGAAAAACATGCTTTCTGTTTAGTTGACTCATGGCAACACAAAGGGCCTCAAGAGGTCGAAATGTCATCCTATGAGAAACTGTTATTTACTAGTATTACAGTACTTTACATTAAATTTTTCGAGAACGTAATTTTAAGGCAAATACAGGTCTCAGGCACTGTATAAACAGCGTAATATATTCTTTAAGCTTAATCAAAATATACTTCGCGAAAACGATACGTTCTATGTTGAATTGAGTAAAAACTATTTCTAATTTTTCTAAGCTTATTTCAGAAACGATTGTTATTTTTTAAATTTTTTTTTTGTTGCGATTTTAACCTTTTTAAGTTCCGGTTTTTCAAAAATTAGAAATTTATTTTTCAAAAAAAAAAATAATAATTTTGATATGCGTCATAACGACAAAATTTAATTGTAAACAATTAATTACCGTATATATCAATAATGATTATTAGTTTATGGTATTTTTTATTGCACTGCCGTGGTAAAAAAAAATTAATTAATTTGTGAAAATTTTCAATTTTTTTATTCAAATAGATCTAGTATAAAAAATGAAAAATAAATTAATCCAAATTTTGATTATTTAATTGGAGTTTTCCGCGATGCCAAATATTCCGCTGTAAATCACCATTATCTTTTGCGTAATGTTAACAACTTTTAAGCGTCATCACTTTTCCTTGATAATTAACTTAATTCGCAGCTATTATCCAAAGACTATTTCGAACCGCAGCGAAAAAAGAGAAAAAAAAGTCGTCTAGCAAACAGATTTTGTCCTTAAAAATTGCACCTAATCTCCGTCAAAACAACCGCGTTTTTCTAAGAAATGCTAATAAATAACGATTAATAAAATGAAATGTTCCTATTCTCCCCTTTATACAAATTCCGAAAGGAAAAAAACTCTGACGGAATGTGCTGATTATAGAAAAAAAAAGTGAAGTTTGCATCTTCACAAAACAACGTATTCACGTTAATTGTTTTTTACACATAGACTTCAATTACGTGGTGTCTCTCGATTTCCTAACGACAACTTTCAAAATTGGTTAAGTCAAACATTTCATAAACATTAATGTGCACTTTTCCTATTACAAAATATGATAGCGAACCGGATAAACAACGGCGTTTGTGAAAAAAAAAATAATACTTTCATTAAAGATGAATACTATAATACATTATTGCATAACTATTAAAAACCTCTTTCATTCGCTTCGACATTCAGAAACTTAAATACCCTGCACTAAATTAAAGGAGCGCTAGAAGCAAGGTGGTAGTTTTCTGGACAGTAATGATATTTCTCGATGAGTTGTGTTATTTTTCTGTTGATTTATGTTTATTTACAATGTTAATTTAGTTCATGAATATCTGGCAGACAATTTAATACCTGCATTGGTTAATTTGGCTTGGACGAAATTTAGTAGCCATTGTTGTAAGGTGTGACTGCGTAGTGTTGCCAGAAGATTTAGCATTTTAAAAATAAAAGTTTGTGAAAGCGTTTATCTGATAGGAGGCAAATCAGTTAGTGGAAAAAAATA
This sequence comes from Polydesmus angustus, assembly GCA_034698085.1. Lineage (NCBI taxonomy): Eukaryota > Metazoa > Arthropoda > Diplopoda > Polydesmida > Polydesmidae > Polydesmus > Polydesmus angustus. The sequence continues at coordinate 4,444 of JAQGAY010000513.1, read as the reverse complement.
TCTGCAGATTGGACGAAATTTAAAATGGTTGCAAACTGAATTAATAAAGTGATCAGTGAAAGGTGACGGGCCTTGTTCGGATTAGCAAAAAATTCGGATTAACAGGGTTTATGTCTAAAAATAGTTTATTTTGTAATATTTAAATAATAAAAAAAATTTGCGTTGATTTTTTTTTTTTTTAATTTTTTTTCTCCCGTTTTTTCAGATTAATTCTTGTTTTACGGCTTTCGATCGGATTGAAGAGGTTCGGATTAGCGAGTTTCAACTTTCCAGGGTACCTATTATTGCATAATTACACATAACGTACGCTAGTAAGTATTGTAGACAAATTATTATTGAATGAATTCATCAATCGCTTTCAAATGCTGTACGGAATTTAGGTTACTTGGATATAACGTCATAAAATCACTTTCCATATGACGTTATAACCAAGTTCGACTGTACTATGCAAATGTTGTTGAAACTATGGTTAGCGTAAACTCATAATGATGCACAATAATAAAGTAAAAACATTCAACATTAAAAAATTTAATACCGTAATGCACGTGTTAATACGTAGCCTACTATGTGTCAGTCTTTAAGAACTTTAAAAATATTATAATTAATTAAAAAAACGGCAAATGGCATTCCATTTTTGCATAAATAAATAGGCTACAATACCATTGTACAAAATTCTGTAATTTCAATAATAATCGTTAAAGTAATTATTACAGTACCGTACATCTAAAATATGCAAACTGCAATTAATAATACGAAATTTGTTAATTCCTACTTATTCTAATGATGAAGCGAAAAATAAAACGTAAAAGTTATAAACATGTGATTCACTCAGTTTTGAAGCCAGGCAATTTAGGTTAAATGAAGAAAAAAAAAATATATGTATACAGTAACCGTAAATTAAATTTATACTAAGACGTGTGCTCGCGTAGATATTATATGCGCACGAGGAACGCGCGTGCGTGCATTCGTACGGCTTAAATTGAGATAAGAAAAGCGAATAAAATACGAGCTTAATTTGCATGTTGCCAAGTCGAACTAAAATCATAATTACCAGCTATGTCTAATTATACGGAGGAGGATGGAAAAGAGGGTAATGAGGAGAATGCGAAGCAGAGAGGAGAGAGAGAGAGAGAAAGAAAAAACATATCTGCAGATGAGGAGAGAGAGATAAAAGACCACCCACGCGCATGCTCCAACCGACTGAAAACTTAAACTAATTGTTTCTTCAACAAAAACTACTTTTTGCCCAATCTTAAGCTTATTTACAGATTATCTTATTTAACGCCAAAAGCCACGCCCACCGATTTACATCACAATCACATTTACATTTTATTAAATTTTATGAAAAACGGCAGCAATCTAGTGGCGCCCCCTTTATCCTCAACACATACGGTATTCTTTTTACTTTTTTTTTAATAAATAAACGTTGATTAACGCAACCGGCAACTTTCATGCTGGTACCCGGCCATTTTCAGTCTCGCCAACAATACAGTACTGTATAGCGCTCTTGTTTATATTGCCAACCTTTTTAATTAACACTTCAAAAAGATTTTCTTTTTAGTTTTCGATTTCCAAAAACAAAATACATGTAATTTTTTTCGGATTGTATATTTGTCAAGTACATACTAGTCATTCCGGTAACCAAATGTTTTATTTATCAAAATTCCGTTTAAAATTAAATTGTTAATCAGTTCCCCCCTCTAAAAATAGTACGAGTATTATGGTACCGGTAATTGAAATTTTTTTTGTATTCTCCCTTGTCCTGAATATGAATTAAATTCTAGACTGTACAGAATAAACAGCGAAATGCACTCTTAAAACAGTAAAATGTGCGAAAAACATCACATAAAATAATTCTGTCTAACGTTAATTTTTGTTGTTATTATCTATTCAAATAAAAGCAATTCCAATTGCGCGAGCTTTTTGGCAATATTATTAAAAAATTTATTTCTCGTCAATTTTACCAAGTGTTTATTATTGTTTTTCTCGATTTTTATAAACTATTATTTAAACAATCTGCATCATTTTTTAAATCAAGATTGTCGTAACAAAGTGTTTACTAATCAGAGGAGAAAACAATTATTGTCCCCGGGCGCCTTAAATTGGTAAAGCAAACTTCTATGTCAACCCAGGCGGGGTAGGAAACACTGGATTTTTTGGTCTGCATCCCTGATTGCAGGTGACTTTCAAAGAATGAAATAATTTATTAGAAATACATTTTTTTAAGATTTCCGTACCTGCTTTTTCAGTTGAGCCCTAACAATTATTATAGATTTATCCACAAAAAGCTGTCAATTTTAAAATATTAACTACAAAATTCGTGCCGTTCTATTTCATTGTGCCTTTACTAAATTATTGCTTCGTCACAATGCATCGAACATTTTTTTAAGTAAAAAACAAGGAAGATTAATTAGAAAACAATTGCTTACTGGTTTAAGTCTCCGTTGTTTCTATCCACCTGAGTTAGGTCCATCAGGATGAGACAGCAAAAAGGAAGCCAACCACAAATCGGTTCTCTTGGGCCTTGCACCTTATAAAATAGAATTTCAGAGAATTAATATTGTTTACATACTAATCTTATAAACATACAATAGGTCTACAATACAAAAGCTATACAGTAAACTGTAGGTACCAGACACAGCTGGTTACTGAAGTAATAATAAATACATAATATAAAATCCGTACAAAAAAAACAAGAATAAGCACCTACAAAACACATTTAATTACATTGATGTACAATCGCTCTAATTTATAATTTCGTAATTCGTCTTTGAAATGACCACACACTGACCCACCCTCTACAGGTCTGGAACAGCCATCGACCATTTCTCTTAGCTCCACCAGAAACCTATTCTAGAATATTATGTTCGTGTAAGCTCCCATCCTCCATTTCTTCACATTCTGAGTGAGTATACTTGAGATTTTATAAGAAAAGAATAGAATCCTCCCGCAAATGGGGGAATACAATATTTAAATTATTTAAATAAAAAATTTACTAGCGCATTTAACAAAAGCTTTTAGCATAAAAAAATAAATAAATTTGTCGTCGACAAGCGGTGAAATCCTCCAAGCAAATAATAATAATTTATTGATGAAATTTCGTGACGCAAAATTTCAACTACAATTCCATTAAAAAAAAAAAAACAATTGGCTAAAAAAAAAGTTTACAAAAGAGCGTTTTTGAAGTGGAAAGAGAAAATATGCGCGTGCCCTACTTATTTGATCAAATTAAGCGATAAATTTGAATTGGATGAAGTTAGACAGGTAATAAACAAGGAGAGGAAAAGATCAGCTAAAAAGATAGTACAAATTCCAAACAAATTTTTGCACGCTATTTTATTCTCTTTCAACTAAAAAAAAAAAAAAGAATAAAAATACAAGCATGTAATTGCCTTATTTTGGAACCATCCGTTCAAAACTGTTTTCACATTTTTTTATACAGTATATACCGGCTATATAATATGTACGTGCACTTTATTACTAAGACCCAATTTCATCATCATAATAATAAAGAAATCCAATTATTATAATTCGAATGTAATTGATACTTAATAAGCTACTAAATACCTAAATTTTTCATTATTAAATACTTGTATCTGAAAATAAATCAAACCAACGTAATCTCATTAACAGACAATCATAATTAGGCTATATCTATTGAGTTGTTGTGCCCACTCGCATTATGTTTTATACCTGCATTCAAACTTCAATGAAAAAAAAATTATTCCCATGATGAGACTTGAATATGATTCTATTGACAAATTCTATTTAAAAAGAATTTATAAATACAAAAATATTCCATGCATTCCAATGTTACACAATTCTAAGTGAAATCATGTGTACTACGTCAATTTAACGTTAATTCTTCCCCACTCATTAAATTGTACTGATTTAAAATAATAATTTATCAAATGAAAGAGAACACTTTAAGTACCTGGCGTAGTAATAAGCGAGCGGGTAAAGTCATTTGACTTTTACCAATACTGTACAGTACTTTTTCAAGAACACAAATCAAAATTCAATGTACGCGAATTACATTTTTATATACACGTACTGTATTAAATTTTTATGTTCAATTCAAAAAAGTATTAAACTCAATCAACATGGATTTTTGCAGAACTGAAATCTAACTTTGATTATACAGTAGTACTAAAAATTTTTAAAAAAAACCTCCTCTTAATAACTCTTAATTCGAGGGTAAAATGCGACAAAATTTGAATTTCGATTTACGTGTCGTTTAGAACTAAACCATCAAGAACTGCAAATAATTCTTCACAATTTTAAATTTCGATTGTCTTTTTAATTTTCGTCTCAACATATATAGTGTGTCCTTAAATTAACGTAGTTTTTAAAAAGCGAATAAATCAAGTCAAATTTTAATGAAAATGAACCATTTTTTTTATATTTACATAGAACAACACCTCCGATTTAATAATAAAAAACA
>JAQGAY010000512.1:0-25915 GCA_034698085.1 Polydesmus angustus | reverse complement strand
TGATTTCAAAGTTCCTAAAATTGATTTCAAAGTTCCTAAAATTGATTTCAAAGTTCCTAAAATTGATTTCAAAGTTCCTAAAATTGATTTCAAAGTTCCTAAAATTGTTTTACCGGTAAAAGTTTATAAAATTGATTCAAAGGTTCCTAAATATTAATTTTAAATAATAAATTAAAAATCCTTTAAATGTAATGCGCATTTTTTTTTTATTTACCGGATATTTTGAAGAAAAAAAAAAGTTTATTTTAACTACAAAATAGTTTTAAATCTCAAAAAGTGCATTTTTAAAAATAAATAAATAAATAAATACATAGACCTATACAGCATTACGTCATTTAAAGCAACGGATGACCAAAAGGTTTTTTTAAAAAAATCCCTAACATTAATAAAATCTTTCCAAGAAAGCAAACTTTAATTTCTCCAAAAGAACTTTAAGTTCCCATCGTAAATTCCTAACCAGCATGTGTGAAACGTAGTTCGCATACAAAAATCCCCTTTCTCCTTTCTTTTCACAAATTATAATAAAATGATGTGACCGGTTTTGTAAACAGAAGACAAAAACTCAAAAAAAAAAAAAAAAAGTAAATAAAAAAAAAATCGAAGAAAAAAAGAAAAGAAGGTCTCTATATCTTTTGATCTCTCACTTTCTCACATCCACACACACATGCACACTCAATATAGAAATTCCGTTCATACCGAGTTAGTCGTTCGCTCTCTCACAGTGAGTCTCACTCGTCACACGCCTTCTCCCCTGATAAATGATAACTTAATCAGTTAATCGAAATCTCATTTACAAACTTCCTTTTCACCTTTCTATCTCGAAAACACCATTCAATCCCTCGCTCCATCCCTCTATCTCTGACTAATGCGCTTTTACCAAACTAAAGCTAAGAAAAGGTGCGAAAAAAAAAACACGTTCTAAGCCACCGTAAATAGAAATACGGTACACCGATCGAAATTGTGAAGACTACGACGAATTAAATAAGTTCTGGTATAACGCGTGTTTATTTAAGGCGATCGTTTCCATCTTCAAAAAAAAAATAAATAAATAAATGAAAACATTTTAAGAATTTATTTTTTTTAATCCCGCTTAACGCTGTCCTCCGCGTCTGATTAATGTATAGGGTGTATAGAACGCACTTTTTAAAATATTAATAAATCAGTCAAATGTTAATGAAAATGAATTTATTTATATATATTTACATTCGGCAACATCTCCGATTTAATAATAAAAAATACAATGTAGCATCCAACCTCCCCAAATGAGTCGGCACGAGTTAACCTCATGGCAGATGCAACACATGCAGGCTGGCTGTCGCAATGACTATAATAACCTTCAAGCGTGAGCGCGCGTTCGCGTTAACACGTGCCGACTCAGTTGCGGAAGTCGGATGCCATATTGTATTTTTTATTATTAAATCGACGATGTTGCTGAATGTAAATATATATAAATAAATGCATTTTTATTACCATTTGACTAATTTATTAATTTTTTAAAAAGTGCGTTCTATAAAAAAGACTTTACTATAAAAAATCAGTCCATACGCGCTCCTTCTCTTAAAACTCGTTAAAGTTTCTATCTTTAATATCCAAAAATTTAATCCGGTATTTTGCTTCGCAATCAAACATTTCACAACAAGTTTAAGTCGCGCTTAATCTAGATTAAGTAATCGAGGTTTTCTTTAGTCTTTTTTTTTTTTTTTTTTTTTTTTATTATTAACGAGCGCCAAATTAGCAAATATTGTGATCAATGATGTTAACGAAATACCGTAATTAAAAGCATTTAATTGACCTCCCGAGCAACGATTTACCTCGGGCATCGAGTAATAATTCAGGAACCATCGCGTTATACGCGAATTGCATGTAAATACTTCCAACAAAAAAATTATAATACATAAATAAATAAAACATCATGTTCGTTGATTTAAGTATAAATAATCCTGTTTTTTTTTTCCTCCACCGCGTAAATTAAAATTCATATATTCAGCCGATAAACTCGCTTAACCGTAACGTAGAGCGAGCTAATACTCGTGTTCCGATTAATTATTCATGATTAATTTTAATTTTCGCTATTTATTAGACCGCGCGGCACCACCATCACCACCACCTGCGTTTTCAACTTCGAACTGGAACCCAACAGAACCTTTTTATTTAATTGAATTTGACCGAGTGGAAATTACGTTTTCCCCGTCGACCACGTCACGGAACCCCCCGTTTAATACGAAAACTTATCGAGCGTATACGCAAAAATAATAATTATTATTCGGCGTAAATGGCAGCTCCGTTCATAAATAAACAAAGTGGATTCGCAACATTGGAATTAATTACAAGATTTTTATATACGCAGTACTTTTAAATCCTTCAATTTTTCACCCAACAAATCCCTAACTTTTAACGTTTGGAGATTGAAATGCACGTGAAACGACTAATGATAATATAGGGTGTTCGTTGGATGACGATAGTTTTGAAACATGAATAAATCAGTCGAATTTAAATGAAAATAAATTATTTTTTAAAAATTTACATTAATTAATACATCTCATTTAATAATAAAAAACAATTTTTAAATTATGACCTCTACAACTGAGTCGGCACGAATTAAAGCGCTCAAGGAAATTTGCATTAATAGTACGGTAGATGCCGGTACGAGCCGAGATGCAGTCGGCAGGTGAAGGCTGCAAGTCCGCAAAAAAACTTTAGCCGTCAAAGTAAGAGCATGAGCACCTTTACGCGTGCCGACTTAGTTGGAGGTCATATTCCAAAAAAAAAAAATTATTATTAAAGGAGAAGTGTTAATTAACGTAAATTTTTAAAAAAATAATTAATTTTCATTTAATTTCGACTGATTTATTCATGTTTCAAAACTATCGTCATCCAACAAACACCTTATATAAAAAACATAATCATTTACACGTAGGAAATTTTTTTCTCTCTTTACGCAAGAAAAAAAAAAAAGAAATCAATCTTTTCTTTCGGATGAGTTTGTAAATCCAATAGAAATGATCTCATTTAAATAAGAGCGAGATGACGTCATCAGAGAAAAATCTCTCTTTTAAGAAAAAGACGATTTACGTCCGAGGTATAATAATAATCACCACAAATAGAGTGGAAGCAGCTTTCCAAAAAGAGAGAATCACTCCTTCCTCGACGACGACGAAGACAAAAAAAAACACAACGCTCGATCGACCGTATATCGTAATAGTACAATAGGGATAGCGTAAAAGGGAGGAGCCTGGAGATCTGCTTCCGCTTCGCTTCCCGCCAACCGCCCTACGTAAAGAAGATAGAAATGATTCCTCTCACTCCATCTCAAACTTCCTTTTCTTGCCTACCACCCCCGCTTCTCCAAAAACTTAACCCACGCCGAAATGAAGCGAAAAGTGGAACCTCGATTCGACGTTTTTGCGCAGAAATCTAAAGTACGGTAGTCACCGAAAATAGTTAAGCTTGGTTAACTTTGATTTGGTTAGAACAGGAAAAATCGTTCAGTGATCAGCGATATTCACAAAAGAACCAAAAAAAAAAAAAAAAACAACAACAAAGAAATGTAGTAAAAATTCTGAAGATATAATTTCGAAAAATTTAATCTTTTTTGGAACACAAAAAAATAAATAAATAAAATTAGAAGTGATATTGAATGGGAAATTGAAGAAAATGAGCAATGGGTTCATTAAACTAGCAATTTGCTATAGTAAAAACACTTAAATATGAAACAAAAACTTGAGAAACAACTTTAAAAATAAAAAAAAACCGATAACAATAAAAATAATGATGTTTGTAGAGAGAGAATAAAAAAATATGTTATACCGGTAACTTGAAATAAAAGTTTTTGTATCGATCAAATTTCTCGATATTATTACCTTTCATCATTAAAAAAAAAATTCCTTCCAATGAACATTTTTTTTTTTCTCCCTAAATTTTTGCAAAAAAATTCTTTTACACGAAAAAAATAACATTTCTTCTAATTTAACAACCACCACGGTATGTTAAATTTTAACGCAATCGATCAAAACAAACAAAAAAATTTCTATGAGTTGTAAAAAAAAAATGCTTTCTCTTCTAAAATTCCTTTAAAAAAAAAAAAAAAAAAAAAAAAATTCAACATCTTGAACAATTGAAATTTTGTTTCTAATTTTATCAGACATCACATCAAGAGTTTACTAAACAAACTCAGAACCGGAATATATTAAACAAACCTACAACAAAACTTTCGTTAGTAAAGTTATAAAAAACGACAACAACAATGGATCGAGGTTTCTCCAGAGATCAAAATCGCTTCAGTTAAAGCGGAGTGTCATCTTTCTCTCCCCGGGAACCCCCTCCACTCGTCCCCTCACCAAGCGGAGATAGCGATGATGGCGATCGTAAAAATGTTGTCTTTTGGCCGTAAGAATAGAGTGAGCTAAGAATGAAAAAAAAAGAAAAAAAGAAAAAAAAAACACAGGCAGCAATAGCGAGCGATGAGATTCCCGTATAGATAGTTGTGAGCGTGTAAACAGACGCAATAACACTAAGATCCACACACACACACACACACGAGAGGAATTGAGTGGGATGGGGGCTGATATAGGCGGAGGAAGAAAAAACTAAATAAAACACGTTGAAACGGAAAGCAGAAAAAAAAAAAATAATAATAAGAATACACAGAAAACGAGGCAAAAGAAAATAATATTCTTTCAATGTGGACATCTGTCACGCGCGTTACAATCATCTCTTCTCTCACTCACTCACTCTATACTCAACTTCATCATCGAATGCGTCACCCGACGTCACGTTATGTAATTCCATCATCTTCATTACGAACGAGAGCTATTATAATTTTACCGTATGACGAATTTACGAGCCCTAAAACAAGGCCAAAGTCTTCTCTTTGGTTCAAAGTTATGCGTTGTATAGGGTGTTCGTTGGATGACGGTAGTTTTGAAACATGAATGAATCAGTCGAATTTTAATGAAAATTTAAAATGTATATTAATTAACACCTCTCATTTAATAATAAAAAAATAGTTTTTGGAATGTGACCTCTACAACTGAGTCGGCACGTGTAAACGCGCTCACTTTGACGGTTAAAACTTTCGCAGACTGCCAGACTGCACATGCCGACTGAGTCTCGGTATGTACGGCATCTACCGTAGGATTAATGGAAATTTCTTCGAGCGCTATAACACGTGCCGACTCAGTTGTAGAGAGGTCATATTCCAAAAATTGTTTTTTCTTATTAAATGGAAAGTGTTAATTAATGAAAATTTAAAAAAAAATAACTCATTTTCATTAAAATTCGACTGATTTATTCATGTTTCAAAATTAACGTCATCCAACAAACACCCATTTTATACCGTAAATCCCCACACATCTTATTTAAACTGTATTCATAATAATGGTCATCATTATTCGCTCGTTTCTAAACGAATATTGATTTTATTTTCCTCAACTCCTTAACCACTTTAATCGCCATAACCACATTCACTCTCTGTTGCACTGTATTATTATAGCCATTACGAGCATCAATCTTTTTATTATATTAACTACGAAGCACTTCCTGTTCAAAATCAGCTTTTAAAACCGTTCTAACTCAATGCACAACAACCATACTCAACTTTTTAATTCAATTACATCGATAGTAGCGCACGCACTACATGACATACTCCATACGTTCTTCCTTCTTTTTTTTTTACTCTACAAAAAAATTATTTTTTTAAATTACAAAATCAATAATGGACTCAATCAGTACTTAAGTAATTCGAATATGCTAGTTACCTTCCTCATCCGAACATACAGAATGTTTGTTAGATGACGATATTTTTCAAACATAAATAAATCAGTCGAATTTTAATTTAAAAATTTTTTTTTAAAAAAATTTACATTAACTAACACCTCCCATTTAATAATAATAACCAATTTTTAGAATATGACCTCTACAACTGAGTCGGCACGTGTTAATGCGCTCGAGGAAATTTGCATTAATTCTACGGTAGATGCCGGCACATGGATAGATTCAGTCGGCAGGTGCAGGCTGGAAGTCCGCAAAAGCTTTAGCCGTCAAAGTGAACGCGTTTACACGTGCCGACTCAGTTGTAGAGATCATATTCCAAAAATGGTTTTTTATTATTAAATGGGAGGTGTTAATTAATGTGAATATAAAAAAAATAATTCATTTTCATTAAAACTCGACTGATTTATTCATGTTTCAAAACTATCGTCATCCAACGAACACCCTAAAATATTATTATGTTTGCTCGCTTAAATAAATTTTTTAAACAAACATTTATTTTCTTTCTCTCTACGCGTATCAGCTTCCTTTTTTTTTCTTTCTCTTTCAACATGTCCAGTCCTTTTAGTGCGGTAAACAGTGGTCATCATCCCACCAGCAGATGGCGCTTGCTTATGTCCGATTCACTTTTATTAGCTTTTTCGCCATAATATTCTCCCTCCGCTCAGCTCACTTCCTAACTCCCCCTCACATTAGTACTCCACTCGATAATGGCCGATATAAATTCACAAGTAAGAGTATTGTAATGGCGTCGAAAGAAATGAAGTGGACAAACCACTAACTTTTTAACCATCGACGCAAGCTGCTCCTCCTCCACCCACGCCACTCTTCGGTCAGCCAATAAATATTTTTTTCCCAACCGCGCCCCATTCTTACCCTACGACCAACATTTTCTATTGTTAAAAGCGGGAATGGTCATTCTTTTAGCTGCGGAGAGAAATCGATATGGAGCGCCGTCGTTTACTCTCACCGATCGCTTTTGCCAAGAATTCCATCTCGACACACTTTATTGCCGTCATCATCATCGCCATCAAAAAGGACCCTAATAAAACTTTTATATTTTTTTTTTTACTTTATTTATTTATTTATTTTTCTTCTCTTTAAGAAAAATTTTTCTTATTTATTTTCTTTTAAAATACAAATTGAAAAGCGGTTGTTGTTGGGAGTGTCGTGCTTTGATTAAATGCAACGGCGGCAGGTTGCGTGGAATCTTCTTCTTCACGCGCGCCACGTCACGTCACGTGCCACGATTGCTGCTGCTGGTGTAAAAGAAAGTGGGAGAGATGAAAAGTACGGCGCAGGTTGGTAATTAAAGTTGTCGCGTTTGACACACGTTGAAACGAAGAGAGAAATTCCCGCGATTCGCAATAACAATAATAGAAATAAAATGACCGTCAGAAGAAGATTTCGCGTTGTTTACTATTTTTGTTTTTCTAATTAAATCTTAAAAATAAGCATTAATATTTCGAGTTGTTACCGGATTCATAAATCTGGATTAAGCGCCTTCATCAACTCCTTTTAAAAGTTTTAAGCGCGACCAAAGAAAGTTTTTTTAATAAATGAGATTTCCACAAACCAGATTCAGTCAAAGCACCTTTCTACAGGGTGTTCGTTGGATGACGTTAGTTTTAAAACATGAATAAATCAGTCGAATTTTAATGAAAATGAATTATTTTTTTATATTTACATTAATTAACACCTCCCATTTAATAATAAAAAACAATTTTTAGAATATGACCTCTACAACTGAGTCGGCACGTGTTAATGCGCTCACTTTGACGGCTAAAGCTTTTGCGGACTTCCAGCCTGCAGCTGCCGTATGAATCGCGGCACGTGCCGGCATCTACCATAGGATTAACGAAACATAAAGGAATTGTTTACAAACTCAACATGCTAGTGTATTAATCTAGATTAAGCAACTTAATCATTATTCTAAGTTTACTAAATCGTTTGAAGTGCAAAAGCGCATTTTTTTTATATCGATCATCCGTATTAAACAGTTGATCTCCAGATTCCGTGCGCCATGGATGATGGCGTGTGGATGGTAGATATGAGGAATGTGATGATATTCCGCGTTAGCAGATGTTGCGCTCACCGCAAATTACGTTACGTTACGTACTCAACGGATTGACCATCAACGCGAGTTAATGGAATTCGTGTTGACGACGTTTCGCTCCCGCCATTTCAAAACGCTATTCAAATCATCATCATCATCACAAACGTCAACGTTATTGCGAAAACACACGGAATTGCCTCCATCTTGAATGTCTCGACGTTGTTTTCGCTAGTGTCAACAAAAGTACATTGTATTAACGAAGAATGCGCTTTCGGAATAATTAATTTCATTTAAAGCTTTTACACTCAATTTGTAAACGAGTTCTTTCACTATCAAAAGCGTGAAAAAAAACCAACTTAAAACTGCGAGTACATACTGAAACCCGCGTATAGTGCGATGTTTGCCCGGTTCCTTGGACAACGCCATTGGAGCATGTGTTAAAAAAACCCGCTTAAAGTGCGCCCGTTTATAGTGCGACCGTATTTGGTTCCCTGTAAAATTTGGTCTGTAAAATTTTTTTCGGTCCCTTGAATCGCACTATAACCGGGTTTCATTGTATTTAAAATTCTTAAAAATTTTTATATTTACTATTTACCTTATCGTAAGTTAATAAAATTCTGCATTTCGCTAATATGCATTTATTTGAATTAAATTAATATTTATCTCGAGATATAAGCTCGTTGATTAAAAAATTTTAACTTGTAATTTTAAAAACTTTATATTTTTTGATCGTCTCAACATAAAATTTTCTAGCATAAATTATCTAAAAATTTTTGCATAAATTTTAGCAACTTAAAACAAGTGTGCAACAGTGATTTAAATTTTATGATACACTCAACATCATTAAATAACTCTCCCATCATAAGAAAAAAAAAATCAACAAACCGAATTAAAAACAAACAAAGACGTTTTTACGATCACCCTGTACACGTCGTTAATTAATGCGCGCATTTCAACCGTAAATTATTAATAATGTTATTCAACGTCATCGCCGAGTTCAACATTCTCCTCCTTAACCCCTCCTAGTCCTACCCTTCAGATATCCACCCTGAAAAACGCTGAGATATAGGAATTGAGCATTAAGATTTATTATTGTTTGGTTGAGGTCGTCCGGTTGGGAGCGCCACACCGACGGCTACAATTTACGAAGCGTAAAGAACGTTTATCTCGGTGCAGCGTTGACATTTTACACGGTAAAGGTCGGACGACCCTTCTTTTTCAAACCCAAACCAATAACCCCAAATGACCAAAAATCACCAAACAGCCATTTTTTTTTTTTTTCTTTTTCTTTTCTTAACATCCGATACAATATATGTCGCCCATTATTTTATGTTCGGACATAAAAAAGAAAAACTGACTAACTGCATTTTCATTTTATTTATTACGTAAGCAATCTTACGTTGCGTTTACTCACAAAAAAAAAAAAAAAAGAAGAAAAAAAAAGATTGGAAGAAAAATAAATACACGTTTTTGAATCAAGTTTTACTAAATAATAAATCTTTTTGAAGAATTTTAATCCCATTTATAAAAAACTTTAAAAGGTTGAACAAGCCCGAAGTATAGTTTTTCTTAATCCATATAATAATCTCAGTTCGTTATATCACGTGGCTAAATCTACGAGATTTAATACCGGTAAATGTTTTTTTTTTAAATTGAATTTTTACGGGACAGTGGAACTCCAATATTCGTCATGTTTTTTCTTTGCTTAATATTCGTCACATTTTTTATGCCACTTTCAGTCAGCTGATCGTCAATATCAGAGTAAATTTTAAAAATCATAGCAAAAAAAAAACAAAAAACATTAGATAAATTCTTTAAAAAAACCAGTGCTAATAAGTAGTGTGAAAATGCAGATAAATCATCAAAACAACACAAGTAAATCTATGACAATATTATAGCAATATTAAGTGATTAATACGCTATTAATAAGCAATTACAGTAAAATATTTTTGCAAATATTTTTGGGTTAATTTGTTTTTTCTTAAAAGTATTTTCTTACATGAAAAATTCAAGGCTGAGAACGACTTACACCGATTTTAAACTATTCCTATGAGAGAAATGAATCTGATATTCGTCAAATTCGATATTCGTCAATTTCTTTGAAACCAGGTTTATGAAAAATATTGGAGTTCCACTGTATATGGTATACACGTATAATATAGTGTTGTTCCTCAAAACAAAATTTAACCCACCGGTAGTTAATTTAGTAAAACAAACCTCATTTTTCTCCACCAAAAAACTTCCGAAATCTAAATTTAACCAAAGTCGATGGCGACCAAAACATAATTTTCGAAAAAGCCAATAATTAATATAATCTTCATAGAGTGCATCGCACTTTCGCCTTCTCCGTTCCACATGTTCTTCCGTTCCGTCGTCTCTTATTTCGGAATGAAAAGTGTAAACAATGTCAATAAATAAAAACAAACAAAACATCTCTGCCCATCGCATTCTTCCACTCATCCTCACCCCTTATGAAACCCCTATCCCTTAACCCCCAACAGGTCCCTCTACGTCTACCCCTAATACTACTTCCTCCCATAATAATTTTAATAAGCTAAATCCCCCGCAACGCACTTTCTCCCTAAACAGCATTAATAGGCCACGGCGTATACAAAAATAGGTAATAAATTATCGGTTCAAATAGATGGCGATACGCATGCGCTGACCAGGAAGAGTGATAGTGAGAGAGGAAGAGAGAGAGATGGAGTGGTGGATGGAAAGAAAGAAAGAAAAAACCCCAAGGAGTAGCGGATACCGAGTTTAATTATTGTTTATCACGCGAGGTGATTGATGGCAATTATTAGTGTTGTTTTTGAGATAGAGATCAGGGTTGGGAAAAATATATTAGAGAGAGACATAATATTCAAGAAAAGTGAAGACATGAAGATGCGCATGCGTAGAGGATCACTTCCCGTGAGTGAGTGAGAGAGAGAAACACACGCGTCCGTCATAAATCAACGCCGCTTTTTACTAGCGAAAGAGAACATGTCAATGTAACCGAGTAAATTAGACGGTTTAAAAGACGCAGGAATTACTTTTTCGGGAGATTCTTAAGAGACTACATTTCCTTTCCTCAAGAAAAAGAAAAAAATAAAAAAAAAGGGAAGATCGAAAAAAGAAAAAAAAAATAAGTTCTAAAAATTAAATAACTTTCTTTTCTTGCGCTGCTTAAATGTTCGACGGCGCTTCATCATCTCCTTTCCGCAAAGGAAAAATGTAAATCACGTGATCATCCTATTTGCCAAAAAATCAAATTGCGCGCACATATAGTACACACCAGACTAGTCACACAAAAAGGAAGAAGAATGATTTAGTGGCGACAACTGCAAATTACGAATAATATCCAATTGCCTATATACATCGTGTATATTTCCTTCCATCTCGTCTTTCATATATTTTTTTTAATACATTATTTTAAATTAGGAAATGAATAATAATAATAAAAAAGATAATAAATTAAAATAAAGTGTTGGTAACAAAAATTAATGTATTGGATTACGAATACATTAAAACTTTTTTTTCTTAAACAAAAAAAAAATCACCCTGTAAAATTGTCTACTTTTCTGTCTATTATTCTATTCTTAATTACAATAACCGATGCCTGTCGTGAATTTGAATTACAAATTACTATTATGCAAGTGATCGAATTACTATCCTCTCGCTCTCTTTCATATATACACGCATGCGCGTATCTTCACTTTCTATTATTCTCATTATTTTCGTCAATAATATTATATAATCATTATTATACACGGTGCTTCAGGTAGAAGTTGCCATCAGCTTTATTAATCTCGATTTATCGACTTTAATCTTAATTTACAAATTTTGTAACACAAAAAAAAAAACCATTACTAAAAGTTATGTATCAAACCCTGATAAAACAAGATGAAATCTTAAATGTAATATTACGAGGTCTAGTGAAATTTTTGATCTACCCGGTACTGAATTTTTCTTTTACTGAAATTTTTCTTCTACTAAAATTTAAGTTCTAGTGAAATTTTTTATCTACTGAAATTTATCTTCTACTGAAATTTTTCTTCTATTGAAATTTTTCTTCTATTGAAATTTTTCTTCTACTGACATTTTTCTTTTACTGAAATTTTGATTCTACTGAAATTTAAGTTCCAGTGAAATTTTTGATCTACTGAAATTTAAGTTCCAGTGAAATTTTTGATCTACTGAAATTTAAGTTCTAGTGAAATTTTTTTCCCCCTGAAATTTATCTTCTACTGAAATTTTTCTTCTACTGAAATTTTTCTTCTACTGAAATTTTTCTTCTACTGAAATTTTTCTTCTACTGAAATTTTTCTTCTACTGAAATTTTGATTCTACTGAAATTTTGATTCTACTGAAATTTTGATTCTACTGAAATTTTGATTCTACTGAAATTTTGATTCTAATGAAATTTTGATTCTACTGAAATTTAAATTCCAGTGAAATTTTTGATTTACTGAATTTTCATTCTACTGAAATTTATTTCTGAAATTTTTGATTTTACAGTACTAAATTTTCATTCTACTGTAGTAAAATTTTCATTCTACTGAAATTTTTGATCTATTAAATTTTTCTTCTACTGAAATTTTTCTTCTACTGAATGTTAAGATTTAGTAAAATTTTTACTACTAAAGTTGTTTTTTTTTAAAACGTAGTCTGCTTTTTTCTTTTACGTCTTATTTCAGGAACATCAACTTCTAATAAAAAATAAAAAAAAATCTAGTTCAAGCGGTGTAACTAAAACCATATACCAGCAAACCAAAAAAAAAAAAAAAATGCAACAATCAACATGTGAAGAAACAGATATGTGCACTTTAAAAGCTATTGGACTAATCCCATTTTTCCAATAAAAACAAGTCAACTTTCTCCATAAATCCCAGTTTCAAGCACGAAATACTTTCTTAAAAATCCCCTTTAAAATACAGGGGAGAGGGGAAGATTAAGAGTATTAACTGAGTGATCGCAATAACCGGTGCAAACGAATAAAACACATTTGGTTTTTGGCGCATGCGTGGAATGCCAGCAGCGTCAAGAAAAGTAGTACACCGCAAGAGTTGATCAAGTTGCCAGGCTCTGTAGTGTATGTATTCGGAAGTCGAGGATTTGGACGTGAGAGTAAATGTTGTTTATATCATCTTCTCATGAAGCTAATCCTCGGAGCATCTTCGCAGCTGCCACGTCGACTCGCTTCACACTTCATCATCATCCCGAACACGTTATCCCCCGCCCAAAACCCTCTCCTTCGACTACTGTACTACAGATTTTTTCATCAACCGGTCTGAACTCAACACACACCATACACTCCTGCTGCTACTCTACTCCACTACATTCGCATACTACTTCTCGAGTCCTTTGAGAATCGTGATAAACACTTTTATCTCATTTCATATATTGAGGAGATATTTTTAGACTCGCTTTTTCACGTGAAGAAAAACGAAAAAAAAAAAATAAAGCAAAAAAAAAAAAAAAAATCTATATACAGTATAAAAAAAATCATTCCCGTTTGTACAGGTCATTTCAACAGATTCGGTGACCGGTTAAACCCCGAACGTACCAAACTTTCAGCATTAATTTTTCTAGTTCAAAAATGTTTAAATTTTTTTTAAACTAAGATATTGACTCGTAAAAATTTACTACATGTATCGTATTTTTTTTTTTTTGCCTAATAAAGTCTAATACAAATTTTAAAATGAAACCTAAACAATTAAATTATCTTTACATTCTCTTTAAAATTGCTCAAAAAAATATTTTTACGATATAATATTTGTGGTTTATAAATTATAATCTCAATGATGATGAATTACCAATAAAAATCTGGAAAATTATTTCCTCTTAATAGTCACAAATATTCAGTTTTCTCGTTTTTCGGCTTTCCAGAAATTCAAACAAAAAAAATATATTACCAAAAATAATCACCAATGAACAATTAAAATTAATAACTACTAGTACATGTAAACAAATTCCAGCTCTAATTTTAAAAAATAATTAAATAAAAATTCCAGTTCTCACCGTACTTGAAAGTAAACATAAACCGAGATGATAACTTATTTTCTAATGACATCCAAATGACTTACCTAAAATTAAAAAAAAATTGATTAATACATGAATAATCACGACAATAATAATAATAACAATATTGAAAATAATGAATTTTTTAAAAAAAAATAAAATATTACAATACCGTACCAGGTATAAATAAATGTTTAAAATTTCTACCTCTAATAAATGTGATTCATCTTCGAATTACCCAACACTTTAAATTCGCCCAAATTTTCTTTTGGCATTTCAAAAAATGAAAAATTTTAAGATTTATTTATTTTTTTCCTTTCTCCCACCAAAAAAAAAAAAAAAAAGATTCTTTTAAGTAAAACCCTAAACCATACAATCCACTTAAGTAGTACTCGAGTTAAAAGGATACCTCTCTATAGGTGAGAGAGATCAGAAACGCAGCTTTAAGATCTCACTTATCCAAGTTTCCAAAAATTTCTTTCAAAAAGAAATTCTACAAACATTTAATTTCGCATTAAATTTGCGCTCGAAAATCCACTTACATAATAACATTTTCCCCACCTCAAAAAAAAAAATAAAATAAATAAAAATAAATCTCTTAGAAAATCGTATTTCGAAGTTAGACTGACTATACGATAGCATCTTCTCGTAATAGACTTACACTACTGTATAACATATAGAAAAAGTAGGAAAAAAAATACGGTTGAAGAGTGTGGTCATTCATACACTGGGTCCTTCGCGTGCAGTTAAAAAAAGGGATCCAAAATTCCATCACTTTTTTTTTACTCGAATCCACTACCACCCCCATTTTCTAACTTCCTCCGAAACCCATCTTCTTCTTCTCGCAACACATCTTTTTTTTTTGTCAAAAAAGAAACAGGAAATGAAAGAAAAAAGTAGAAAAAAAAGCTCTTAAAATTTTCATTAAATAGCCCCCATGGGAGAAGGCTGCTGTGTCCACCGAGCGTCTATTTATCATCCGACTCCGTTCACACTGACCACGCACCACCATCCGTGCCACCGATACAATAATATATAAAAACCAGCGATTAATTCCCATAACTCCGCCTAATTCTCTTCATTAATCCGAGATATATTTTTTCGCTGGAATTATAAAAACAATCGCGCGTGAGTGTGACAGCTCGTGGAAAGCTGGCCAATTCTTCGGGGGAAAGGTGTGATACACCTCGACGTGATGTTCGATTTACAAGCGTGACAATAGCGATCGACATTTATCTGGAAGAAAAAAAAAGACAGAAGGAAAAATCCAGGTGGATATAACTAGATGGCGCATGCGCACTCCATTTCCAACAACCTACGATCATTTTTTTCTCTCTCAAAAAAAAAAAAAAAAAAAAAGTAATAAAAATAATAATAATAAGAAAGGGGGCAAAAAAAAAAAATTAGATAAATAAATAAAATAAAAGTTGGAGCAGACGTTTTCAATAAAGAAAGAAGAATAGGCAAACATTAACATGTCAGTGGAATTATTAATATTTATGCGACGAGATAATTGAAATGATGGAAGATGACCAATTGTGTGACCCAATCTCACGCTACACCTACTCTATACAAAACAACAACAACAACCCAATGGTGCTGCTGTTATTATATCGTATAACCATTTCCTGCAAGGAACAATGAAAAATAATTCTTGTTTATAATTTCCTTTTGTTGCATTAAGACGCCAAATGTTTATTTTAAAAAACAAACTTTTATTTATGTTGGAGTTTCGTATTCCTAAACCAACAAATAAAAAAACTGGATTAAAAACAATTAAAAATTTGCAGTTTAATAACTTTTGCAAGGTTAATTAGATCTTTTAAAGTACTCCGTATTTTACGTATTGTATACGTTAGTGATTTTACAAAAAAAAAAAAAAAAAAATCAATAAAAAGTTATAAAAAGCAGAATTTTTCGTCGCCATCGAAAAGTCTAAATAACGTGTGTCCTTAAAACTACGAAACTTTTAAAAAGCGAATAAATCAGTCAAATTTTAATGAAAATGAATTAACTTTTTAATATTTACATACAACACCTCCGATTTAATGATAAAAAAACCATTTTTAGAATATGACCTATACAACTGAGTCGGCACGCGTAAACGTGCTCAGACGCTCACTTTGATGGCTAAAACTTTTTGCGGACTTGCAGCCTGCACCTGCCGACTGCATCTCGGCACCTGCCGGCATCTACAATAGGATTAATGCAAATTTCCTGAAATTTTATTAAGCGCATTATTACGTGCCGACTCAGTTGTAGAGGTCGTATTCTAAAAATTGTTTTTTTTTTCATTTAATCGGAGGTGTTGTTGTATATAAATAAAAAAAAAAATAATTCATTTTCATTAAAATTTGATTTGTTTATTCGCTTTTTAAAAGCTTCGAAGTTTTAAGGACACACGTTATACTGTATTATTTGTCTACAAAAAAAGCAGACGATTTTTTTTTTTCAAAATCGTTCGAAATTTTTCACCTCGTTTCGAAAACAATTTACAGGAAAATAACTTGTATTTTAAATTTAGGTAAAAGTAAAAAAAAAATTTTTTTTTCAAAGATTTGCAAACATTATTATTTATAATATTTTCAATAACATAACGACGATGTTGAATACATCTATAAGAAAAGAACTGAACCAATTTCGTTCTTCTTTTTCTGACTTGAATAAAAATTCTATTCGATAGATGAAGAAAGAGACAAAAAAAAAATAAATAAAGATACAAAAGTTTGATTTTAACAACAACAAAAAAAAAAGTAGGAGAAGAAAAATGTATTGCACAATAACTTTTGTGTCCGGAGACGTAAACAAAATTTCCGCAGCGAAAAAAAAAAATCTCCGTAAATAAAAGAACGTCGCAACATAAAAGTACTTTTTCATCCTCAACCAAAAAAAAAAGAAAAAAAAAAATACATTATTAAAAAAAAAAAAAAACTTGTCGGATAATCAATTTAAAAAGAAAAGAAAAGAAAAAAATCTAATCGATTTTCAACATAAAGCTCGATCACTCTGGAAATCACCTTTCAACTTTCGCTATACAAAAATCATTAACTACTAAACACCTGCAACAATAACAATCACAATTAATTACTTTTTTATACTATATTTTTATAGATGTCATCGCTCTACAACTGAGTCGGCACGTGTTAATGCGCTCGAGGAAATTTGCATTAATCCTATGCTCGATGCCGGCACGTACCGAGATGCAGTCGGCAAGTGCAGGCTGGAAGTCCGCAAAAGCTTTAGCCGTCAATGTAAGCACGTTTACACGTGCCGACTCAGTTGTAGAGGTCATTTTTCAAAAATTGTTTTTTATTATTAAATGGGAGATGTTAATTAATGTAAAATTTAAAAAAATAATTCATTTTCATTAAAATTCGACTGATTTATTCATGTTTCAAAACTAACGTCATCCAACGAACACCCTATATTTAGTGAAATCACCTCGAAATCACTTTGAATTGTTCAAATTGCGTTAAAACGATCATTTTTTTTTGGTTCCGCTTTTATTGAACACATTTTACATCAAAATTTTGTAGTTGCGAAAGGTATATATTTACATGTACATGAGCCTTTTTTTCTCTTTCTCTCCCCCTTCAACTTTACGGTTTGCATGGAGATCGATGCAATAAGAGTCGATCGGCGTCCCGAGGAAACTAAATTTCAATTCTTTCCACACGTGCAACGTTGAATTTATTAAGTCAATTTCTTCGGTTTAAAAGTCACGTGAGAACGTTTCAAATTGGAACTTCGGAGCTAAAGCGCAGCCCACCGAATGGCTCTCTCGCCGAATATACTACTACAAATAAAAAAAAAAATAAGCGTGTAAAACCAATATTTTTATGGTTTTAAACGCCTTAAAAAAACCAGTACAACGTTTAATTTAAATGAATATTAATGAAAATAAACTTGCATAATTCTTTCACAATTTTAATATAGGGTGTTCGTTGGATGACGATAGTTTTGAAACATAAACAAATCAGTCAAATTTTAATGAAAATGAGTTATTTTTTTTTAAATTTACATTAATTAACACCTCCCATTTAATAATAAAAAACCATTTCTGGAATATGACCTCTACAACTGAGTCGGCACGTATTAATGCGCTCAAGGAAATTTGCATTAATCCTACAGTAGATGCCGTCACATGCCGAAATTCAGTCGGCAGGTGCAAGTTGGAAGTCCGCAAAAGCTTTAACCCTCAAAGTGAGCGCGTTTACACGTGCCGACTCAGTTGTAGAGTTCACATTCTAAAAATTGTCTTTTATTATTAAATGAGAAGTGTTAGCTAATGTAAATACTGTATATAAAAAGTATATCATTTTCATTAAAATTCGACTGATTTATTCATGTTTCAAAACTATCGTCATCCAACGAACACCCTATAGCTTATTTAGCTCTTTTAATTACGAAAACTCAGTCTAATTTGCATTAAAACTTTATCTCAACCAACAACAACAACAAAAAAATTACAGCACTCGAAAGATTTATTTTAACAAACTAAAATCACAGTAATTAAATCAGAAAATTAAATAAAATTTAGATGACTAATTGGCTTAACGACAAAAATTCTCTCTATCTAATAAATAAATGCTCGTGTTTATTAGCGTCGTCGTTTTTTCAACCTGGTTACACACTAAAATCAACAACAACAAACCAAACAAACGTACATAGTAATTCAAGTTTTGCACCGTTCGTAATAAACAGGTAGGCTAAAAACGCTGGAGCCCATTAACCGCAACTTAGCAATTAATCAAACGAGCGCCGTCAAAACAAATCAAACACACTACCGTATAGTATCGATTGGGAATGAAAGAGAGTGTTGAGGGAGCCTTACAAATCTTCCCAAATCATAGCGTCCGATGATGAAAATAAAAAAAAAAAAAAAGCTACCCACCTTACGCATCACGTAGACACAACAGTCGAAGCGATTACTATTGTTAATAACAACAATATGGAAAGAGAAAAAGAAAAAAAAAAAAAAAATAGGAGCTAAAAGCAAACAATTAGGAGGAAGTCGTGCATGATGGGGAGTGAGTCGGTCGTTAAAGACCTGTACCAAATCGATTTTCAAACCTCCCTACACGTAGGCCTATCTCTCTTTCCATCTCTATCCATCCTTTAAAATAGCGGAATCATTTTGAGCTCGGAATCCGCTCTACCGTAAGTTCCAATCGCAATCTCTTCATCATTTCGATCAACAACATTTGAGAGAAAATCATCATTTTCCTACAAATTAAACCTCACCGACCCAAAAAAAAAAAAAAAAAGACAACTTTATTTCTCTTCCGAGAAGTAGATAAACAATTTTTATATCTATACTACTATTACCGTACCGTACTGGAAAATCAGATACAGTATATAAAAAAAATATTAAAGCCAACCGGTTAATAGAAAAGTCGGAACAGGTTAATAGAACGACATGTCATTTTGCGTAAATATGTCAACAAATAAATAAGCGAGATAAACAAAAACCGATATAATTCTCGAAAATATTCATCTATTCCATATTTAAAAAAAATACAAAGCGTGCATAAAATAATAGTAAAAAATCATTCGTTCCACATACCGATACTCAAAATACTTTAGACTTTTAAATAATTTTCATAAATTAAATTTTACTGTATCGAACATATTGTACAGTACTACCATATCTAAAACTACGTATATTGATCATTAGCTATAATTTATAACACGTACGGTGCTCGTTGGATGACGTTAGTTTTGAAAAATAAATAAATCAGTCTAATTTTAATAAAATTAAATTATTTTTTATAAATTTACATTAATTAACACCTCCCATTTAATAGTAAAAAACAATTTTTAGAATATGACTTCTACAACTGAGTCGGCACTTATAAACGTGCTCACTATGACGGCTAAGTTTTTGCGGACTTCCAGCCTGCACCTCGGCATGTGCCGGCATCTACCATAGGATTATTGCAAATTTCATCGAGCGCATTAACACGTGTCGACTCAGTTAGAGAGGTCATATTCTAAAAATTGTTTTTTGTTATTAAATGGGAGGTATTACCTTAATGTAAATTTTTTAAAAAAATAATTCGTTTTCATTAAATGTCGACTGATGAATTCATGTTTCAAAACTAGCGTCATCCAACGAACACCCTATTTTTGAACAAAATTTTTAGTGGCTCCAATCGAGCTCGTTCTTACACATTATGCCGAGTTTTTCTCATTATGGTGCTTAGACAGTCGTAGAATTAAAATAATAAGCCGCCAATAACATAATGAAACCCCGCTCTTTTCGCTATATTTTACGTCAACAACAATTCGGAGTGACTTTATTTATTTTTTTTTTTTTGGCGAGAATTGACGTTTAACCCATATCGTTTACTTTCAATTATTATTCGTTACACTTCATTTCCAAACGTGATAGTTGAGATAGTTAAGTGGGGAAAATAGCGTCCGACAAGTCGTTTACACTACCGAAGAGAAAAAGAGAGAAAAAAGCTCACATTTAGTTTCCATTTGCAGCAGATTTAACGACGTTTAAAGCGAAGCTGGCCGGCGTAAGTCGGAGCTGAGAGCAGCGATTAAGTAAATAATAGAAGTGAATGGCGTGTGACCAGCAGAACGCTCCGGGACTGCAGCTCCGATAAACGCTACTGCAAATCCGTTTGACTTAACAACGGCACGACGGAGCTGTAATTATCGGTTGAAAGCGTAATCATTTAATTACAGCTTGCCAAATGCGATTTCAACCGCATTCTTCAATACGTTATACGCCGTATAATTACTATACGCTGTACTTCCCAACTCCATTCACCTTCTCCGCAACGCACTGTAGGTTAGCCTCAGTAGTCTGGATTTATGAACTCCGGAATGGACTGTACACACCGCAATCCAGGCCGAAGACCTATGTTTCCTCTCCTATTATTATAATAGAAAGCGCCGTGTTTATCGAATCTCTGGGAAACACACGAAAAAAACACAACCTACAGTACATAATATTATACTGTATTCTAGGGTGTTCGTTGGATGACATTAGTTTTGAAACACGAATAAATCAGTGGTATTTTAATGAAAATAAATTTTTTTTTAAAAATTTACATTAATTAACACCTCCCATTTAATAATAAAAAACAATGCTTGGAATATAACCTCTACAACTGAGTCGGCACGTGTTAATGCGCTCAAGGAAATTTGCATAAATCCAATGGTAGATGACGGCACATGGCGAGATTTAGTCGGCAGGTGCAGGCTGGAAGTCCGTGAAAGTTTTAGCCGTCAAAGTGAGCACGTTTACACGTGCCGACTCAGTTGTTGAGGTCATATTCTAAAAATTGTTTTTTATTATTAAATGGGAAGTGTTAATTAATATAAATATTTAAAAAATAAAATTCATTTTCATTAAAATTGAACTGATTTAATCATGTTTCAAAACTAACGTCATCCAACAAACACCCTATACTCAAATAACCCAAAAATAGTTTTTTTTTTTTTTTTTTTTTTTTTTGCAAGTGAATTCAAGCATTTTGATTATGAAAACAGTCATTTAGTAGCACAACCTGTCAGTTTCCTCATTAAACATCTATTTTAAGAATCTCTTTTATCGCCCTAAATTCTTCAAACCTAAATAAAAACTTCATTTAAATAACTTTCCTAAACAACTTTTTTTTTACTAAATTTTTTTTTTAATTCAGTAATTTTTTTTTTAAGTAAGTGGATAAGTAAAACTAAGATTCTGCGGGCGTTTCCTCCTTTCTCTCTCTGCGGCTAATTTTAAAAGTTCAACTTAATTCACTTACGCAGCTGGTAATTAAATCTTCAAAAAACTTTTTAACATTCGAATTAGCCCGGTGGAAAGATGAAGAAAATGAGAGAGAATGAGAGACAGAGGATTATCCCGAGTCATTCCAATGATTGACAGACACTTAACTTATGCGGGGATAACATTCCTTCTTCTTAAATACCCTTTTTTTATTTTATTCAATTTTTTTTTATTATTGTTTAGACAGATGTTTTTCTATTTTTTTTTATTGCTTCTAAAATTTCTATTCAAAGTCAAGTCTCGTTGTGTTTAAGCGCCACTCGAATTGTATTTCAAATGAGGGCGGTTCATCAATTACCATACCCATCATCGAAGAACCTGTTCACTTCAATGAATAAAATAAATAAGAAATTATTATTTGGCAAAAAGGTTAAAAACGATAAAAGAAAGAACAAAAAAAAAGCATTATTTTCGGTCTCGTCTACGTCAAATTCGATTAAATATTAGGTACTCGCTCCACAAAATAAAAACTTGTTTTTTTTTTACGTACATACCGGTACTTTATTTAACCATAAAACGTAATACGAACAATAAATACCGGTAGTTAAATATTTACAATGAAAATTTTAATGCTTTGTTTTCGCAAACGTAGACTAAATAAAAATATTTGCTAGGTCGTTTAAAAAAGTTCGCTAATTTTCAAAAAAATATGTCGGCGAATCTTAATTTACACACAACGAAAATCCCTGTGCTTTAAATTAATAAAAAAAAAATTAAATCGATCCTAGTGTATTGCTATTCTACGAGGGCTATTTATTAAGTAAGTTTTCCTCATCCAGAAAAATCAAAATAATAATGATAAAATTACAAACAATATTTATTTACCTTTGTTCACTATTTTTCTCCATACACTGTAATTTTCACAACAGCTTTTTGACAACCACTACGTAAAAATCTGCCGCCAATTTTTACTGATTAATTTTTTCCCAATTTTTTTTTACATTTTTTAAAATTTATTTATCAGATCCTTTATACTGTACTGCTTTCTACCAATATTTTTTCAATGTTTAATTTTTTTTTTCAATTTTTTTTTCACTTATTTTTTTTTTTTTACCGGTACCAATTTTTTGGCACTTTTTTTTTTTTGTTTTTTTTCCAACATTTTTAATCAATTTTTTTTCCAAAAAAATTTATAATTTGTATTTAAATCCTTTTTTATCAGTTTGTTTTAATCTTTTTCAATTTATTTATTAAAATTGAAAAAAAAAAAAAATGATTTTACGTACCGGTAGGGGTTGTCAAAAAGCTGTTGTTTAGGTACCGGAAATAATTGGAAAGCGGTGAAAATTACAGTGTATGGAGAAAAATAGTGAACAAAGGTAAATAAATATAGTTTGTAATTTTATCATTATTATTTTGCTTTTTCTTGATGAGGGAAACTTACTTAATAAATAGCCCTCGTACAATCTATTGAGATGTATAAAAGAGAAATATAGTCATCGGATGTAACGTCCCTCGGATATAGTGAATATTTGTGTTTGAATAACTGACTTCTACTTGTATTTTATACCGGTGCATGCACACTCTAATTTAATTAACATCACAATTCTTAATTCGGAATTAAAACATTCAGTAATAAATCCGGTAAATAATAGAGAGAACTAAAAATGGAAACGATCATAACAAGTATAGGGACAGCAAGATTAATAAAAAATTCTAGTTTGTTGCTTAGAAAAAAATGGTAAATCATTTCTAATGGCGGACTGAACCTGGGGTTTTGCTGAACTCTAACCACAACTTCCGGTTTCAAAATGGGTTCTCCGCGCAGATCTTCCACGAAGGGGAAATGGATACGATAGTCTTTAAATAATCCAATCAAGAAAATATTTTCACCTAGGAATTCCGCGCGGCATTTTGATACGGAATTACGAATGTCAACGTAGGTCCACTCGGTGGTGTGGTAAACTTCCGGTGTGAGGACGGGTAGGCTGAGGCGGAAGTGAGGCAGAAGCTCCTTCGCCATATTGGGAGAGAGATAGGCGGTGCAGTTGTGGCGTTTAGCAACGGAGATAAGGAACCAGTACGCTATAAGTTTGTTGCTCATTTGGATGTTGATATCGGCGGTCATGATGCAAGGTGACGTCACAGGAGGGCAAGCTTTCTCCCATGGAACAATAATACGAATTGAATGTGGTTTCGCGAAGTAAATAAAATAGATCACGTTGACCGAAAATAGTAATAAAACGAGCATTGTAAGTGCAGCAAAACGTAGACAGACTATCATTCTCGCAGTCATTTTCGCTATTGCGCTAATTTCGCGTTTTACGTGGCGCAAACAGTGAACATAGACCTGAAATAAACAAGCTGAATAAACATTGCGCGCTGATCGAAAGAGGAAAATAATTATTATGCATAGAGAATCCCATTATTTTTTTTTTTTTTCGAAGGTTATAATTAACTGTACCAAGCAAAAACGGTATCGCGTACGCAACCGACCTCATTTCATACTACAGTACTGTATAAAATCAAACTTTAAACTTTCTCCCGAGTG
The DNA here is from genome assembly GCA_034698085.1 of Polydesmus angustus. Taxonomy (NCBI): domain Eukaryota; kingdom Metazoa; phylum Arthropoda; class Diplopoda; order Polydesmida; family Polydesmidae; genus Polydesmus; species Polydesmus angustus. Next base: position 1,807 of record JAQGAY010000512.1, on the reverse strand, counting down.
CCATATTTGAATGCTTCTTCTCGCGCAAGTTCTTCAAAAACTCAATATTTAACGTGTGTCCTTAAATAACGAAGCTTTTAAAAAACGAATAAACAAGTCAAATTTTAATAAAAATGAATTATTTTTTTTTATATTTTCATTAATTAACACTTCCCATTTAATAATAAAAAACAATTTTTGGAATATGACCTCTCTACAACTGAGTCGGCACGTGAAAATGTGCTCACTTTGACGGCTAAGGCTTTTGCGGACTTCCAGCCTGCAGCTGCCGACTGAATCTCAGCATGTGACGGCATCTACCAAAGAATTAATAAAAAATTTTGTTGAGCGCATTAACACGTGCCGACTCAGTTGTTGAGGTCATATTCGAAAAATTGTTTTTTATTATTAAATGGGAGGTGTTAATTAATGTAAATATAAAAAAATTAATCCATTTTCATGAAAATTTGACTAGTTTATGTTAAAATTTAAAAACACACGGTATATTCAGTAAAAAAAAATCCTCGATATGAAATGAGAAAAGCTCGTGGCTCCGCCTCCTCAGAAACCAATAAACTTCAATAATAATTGAATAAAAAACGGCATCATTATTATTCGAATAACTCGAATTTTTGAATAATCGTTCGGAAATCTTGAACAGTTAAACCTCTATAAATCGAATCTTTCCTGGTTTTTCTGGAATATCTTTTTCGCCATTAAATTTTGTCTCATGAAACAAAATTAAGTCTACGTTATAATACTCCAATCTACGAGTATATCGTAAATAATATTTTTTTTACCCAAAACCATCTACAAAATCGAATTTTATTTTGCTTAACCTCGGAAATAATACGGAGAAAAATGACTATAACAAATCGAAGAAATTTTTCATCATCTTCTCCGAAATTTCGAATTAACGGAAGTTGTACTGCAGGCGTCACAAATTTAATTGTCATTCAGATCGTTAATAAATAACGTTGGCATCGTTCTGATGAACAGATCGATAGATACCAAAAATACATATATAGATATTGCATAATACCGTATTTATCATCGAGGAAGAGAAACATCCGAACGGAATCGCAGATAAAATTATGCACAAATTGTTATTCCAACCTAGAAATTAAAAGTTAACACCGCTCCGAGAGAAATCGATGCGAAGGGGAAAAAAGAAATATCTTATTTTTTTTTTCTTTAAGAAATAAGAAAGACGAAGAGTGAGTGCGGGAGAGAGAAAGAAGTTATAAATTCAAACGCATTTAGTAGGCGGCGGCATCGTCGGGCGACGCAATAAACTTCTAAGGGAAATGATTATAGCATCACTTCGACTCACTAAACACGTCTCTCCCTGCCTCATATTCCTTATACAGCTATTAATCGTTATATACGCTTAAGCCGATTATCATATTTAATCGACATCGGCAACACTGCTTCTGCACTCAACCAACCATCCGAGCTGATCAGGAACCCCGGATTCAAAGTTAAGGGGGGAAAATAACGTAGGAAAAAAAAAAGCAAGAAGAAAAAAAAAAAAAAAAAACTTCCTGTATATAATTACATAAAATAAAAAGTGAGAGCGCTGCAATAGGAAAATAGAAAGCAAAATGGATTAAAGATCAACGTTGGAAAAAACCTTAAAATTCGTTTAAATATTCTCTATCGTTCAGGTGTTTTATGCTGAGTATAATTCCTCGATACAACTAAGATAATGCGTGTTATTACGATTAAGTGTAAATAAAAAGCGATGATGAGTGATGACGGTAATAGGATGAAGATATAGAGAGATAAGAGATAGGGGAGAAGAAAAAAAAGAAATCCGATTATATAA